>JAPYYZ010000987.1:0-11821 GCA_030522705.1 Eretmocerus eremicus
AGCGAGCAGAATTTACGGAGAAGCTTGCCTGTGATTTACGCACATCGATTCACATCCTATGAATGAGAAAAGCCTAGCGGAGAGAGTTCTTCAAACTGCGGCTCTTCGATTCTCCATTGGGGCATTTTTTTCTCTCACGTCATCGACATTGGTCCAAGATCGTCGCAAAGCAGGCCAAAGACCAAACTTGTTCTTAAATCGAATTATGTTGAATCAGTCGCTATCTGACAAAGTTATAGAGTATGCATTGAGTGCTCCAACTGCTTCATTTGCAAAAATTGTTGAAACTCGTCGACTTTTACTTTGAAGTTGTTATCTCGAACTGGAGTGCACTCTTGATGTTCTTCGTTGGATCCTAAAATTTTCTAATCCAAGCCTCAACGCAAATTCAAAATCCACTTGAATATTTTGACACAAACATTTTGGTCTCTAGCTGAAGCAGAAGCCGAGCTAAGTGAATTTTCCGATCTTGTCAGCTGTCATTTGTCAATCCAATTTTTGTTTTCGTTCAGAACGCTGATAGTTTCGAGTAAATGCCCAAAAAAATAACATTTGAATGGTGGCTTGAAAACGAATCACTAATCTAATGTTTGTAATGTCTTATTGGGAGATATCGAGAATATGAGTTCGATGTAAACAATTACGGGAGACTTTTGTTTGAAACTTCCCGAACTGAGATTTATCAGTCCACATACTGGTACTACAGTGACAGGAATCAGCCTATCGGTCACATTTGTTTATCGGCCACTGCTTGTCGAATTCAAAGCCAAGATTTCTGTTGCACAATGTTCGCTCGAATACATAAACAGATTGAAATGCCCAATTCTTATCGTATGGCACAAGCGAACTTTGCACAAGCAATGCAGACCGTTTCGATTTTAAAGCGCAAGTAAAATTTACAATTGGATCCTAAAAGCAATTAATAAAAAAGTCACTCATCAGCCAAACTTGAATTAGGTCGAAGACTGAATCTGAGATCAAGATGATCATAATGTTCTCTTCCAATGAACTCCTCGATACATGTTCGTTATGAATTATTCCACGCCCCAGATGGTTTAACATACTATTGTTGAATCTTGGTACCGCTGCGTCAATCTATCTTGCCATTATTTGGAATTTGGGAAATTATATTCGTCCATCGCATCATTTTCAATTTTAACATATTTAACATGCATATTTTTAGCACGCATCCAGCTACACTTGAACTGTAGCTGGATGCTACAGTTGAACTGATCATTAAATCTACATTACTGCTTACTCAATTTAGCTCTTTATGTCATCGTCGAATATAGATTTATCCATCTTTGTGTGACGATAGTGCTGATCAGACCGCTGGATCATGAAAAGGTCAAAGGCGAAGAATTGCGCCATTACGTAATAACGAGAATAAGTTGAGAAACACGAGCACACAAGTTGCCTCCGCAACAAATATTTACGATAAATACTCGGGTAGAGTGATGAGTTTTTTTATATTGAGTAGTCACTGGTACTTAGCTACAACTTGATCAACTCCCCAAACGTTACTTTATCCACTAATCCAAGTAAGCCTTGATACGTTCTCAGTCTGGTTCATGGACTTATTGATCGATTTTTCTAAATCTTGTGTTCGTAGCTATCGCAACGATGCGAGTCGCTGTCATACAAGTACCGACGTCGTATACTCATACATGAATGCATGTGTCGTGATCATGTGTATAAGAATAATCTCATTTTGACGAGCTAAAGCTACATTTCCAGAACAAAATTTGTAAACGCATTCAAATTAGTTTGCACTCTCCGTCGTTTTGATTCAAAAATGAAAAAAAAAAAAAAATTCCAGGCATTAGGTAACACGCACAAAGATTTTCTGTTTGCAGTATCCACTCGAAATGAATGAAAAATTACTCGAGCGATTTAAATGCAGTAGAAACTCTAACTGGAATTTCAAGCGACGCGATGAAAAATTCGAGTTACGAAAATCAACAAATTCTTCAAAAGTCAGATCTGTGACATTTGGAGTTTTGTCGTAGCACCCAATCGCCCTTCATTTGATTTTCAGGCGTATCGAGACTTGCCGAAAACTCGAGTTTTCGACTCAAATTGTTGGCATAAACTGAGGTAATTTTCGAGTCAGGAAGTATATGCGAGCAAATTTTATTTTGAGTTGGGGAGTTTGTAGTTTCCCATGTGTTTTCTTCGACTTGGAGAGTTTTTTTCAAGGACTTGCTTCGAGTTAGGGAGTTTTTCGAGCTAGAGAGTCTGTATACTGTAGTAAAATTCGTGAACTGCGAAACTATCTTGAACAAAGAGCTCTTTGGCTGCACGTACAATTGATACAGTTTTGCCGTGCTGTCGCGGCTTCTTGGCCCGAAGCGAAGTCAATCGCCTCGAGTTTGAATCCATGCGAGTGTCAGAGTGGATCGGACGCCTCCTAATTGCTTTTTTCCACTGCCGCCTGAGCTGGTGGCGTGACGCTTCATTTCTGCTCTAACGGGGTCAGCTGGCACGCGCACAAAAAATGACAGCGAAGAGATGTGTCGCACGCGCGAGAGATTTCCACTATTTGCGTACCGTTTCATCTCGCAAAGCGCGCTGGGCCCACCACGGGCGTCCTCGTCGTCGGCCAAGTTACGCCGAAGCGTAGCAGTCCTCGTAGCGATTCGGTGAATGGGGAACACCCAACTTTTTGTTATTTCGCAGGTCGGTCTCGGCGAGCAACCAGCACGCTCCGGGCCTGGGCGGGCTGATGGGCCACCGGCGCAACGAGAGCATGTACGCGATGACCGGGCTGTACTCGGAGGCGAGCGGCCCGGCCTCGGCGGGCGGCGCGGCCGACCAGCTCGCGAGCGGCGCCAAGCTCAGCCACGACACCGTCATCCGCTGCCACAGCAGGAACCCCAGCTCGGGCCTCGTCGATCACAGGTACAGTGCATTGCAAGCCCTTGGGCCGCAGCTCGCTGCTCTGCGCGCCAAGTGGGCCCTCTCGAGCCGCTAGCACTCGCATTCATTGCGTCTTTGTATCGCGATCGACCTCGCGTTCGATTATGCCGACAATAGGAGGATGATGTCGTGCGTGCGTTTCTTGCCCAGCAATGGGCTGATACTGGCGTGCCACTGTGGGATTATAATTTCTTTGGATAGAACCCGAATCCCTCTTTTCGATGGTGCATTTTGTTTAGTTTGACACCAACTTGACGCTGACTAATAATGTCCTGAGTAATGTCCACTGTACAGTAGACAAGCGCGTTTTCCAATGTTATGTGATAACTTTGGTTGTGCGTATGTCATAAAAATCTGAACATTTCTGAAAATTTTCTAGGCATGAGAGAAACATGTTCCCATAAGAGTAAACCCCAAATGATGTTTTGTTTTTAAGAAAAAAAATAATAACCGAACACTCTTCAGAATGAGAAATGATCATTTTTCATCATTTTTTGCCTAGATTATCAGGTTTTCTAACCCAGAACAATTTTTTCAACCCTGGATGTAGGATCTGAAGTGAGCGGGTTAATTAAAAGTGCGGAAATCGTCCCCCCCCCCCTCCACACCGTGGCACTCGTGATGCTCATAACTCCGCGAGTTTCGGGCTAGACCAACCTACCTTGGCTCAAATTGCAGCTTTTAACTTGAATGCAAGCTTGAATGTCATCGCTCGTGTATCAAAATTCGCATAAAATTGCGTGAACTCAGAATTCTATCAGCAAACGTGCACGAGTATAACGTATACAGCAAACGGTGGTGTTGGAGGGGGGAAAATCAGCGCCCCCTCCACAGCCATCAACATAGCATTTACACTTTGAAAACTGCTTTCCTCAAATTAACGCATCATCAGTACTACGAAACAATCCTCATCCGGAATTGAGATCAAAATTAATATCCTGAATCAATATACATAGATATCGTCTTCTTTGTTGGTATAATTAGTACGTATCATCGGTTCTTGATAAATTCTGAATAGAGGTCATATAATAATCGTTTTTTAACGGTATTCCAGATTTATCATAGAAGAAATTTAAGCAAACGGATCAACATCCATTCACATTTTAATCGTCCATAATTAAAGTAGACTGAGAATGATACATATTCTGTGGCCATCACAAAATCTCACCTCTCACGTTCAAGTAATGCCCCGGAAATTGGTTTATTCTACTATCTTAAGAACGTTATATTCGTGTGAAGAAAACATTTTCGGACAGTATTTCTGGGGACAACTTTGTACTCTGTTTTAAAATGAACCCAGTACTTCCTGACTCTGAAGAATTCATTTGATATTAACGGATTATTCTACCAATCTTTGTTACATCTTAGGTACATATTTGTCATCCTGAAAATTGTTACCTAGACTAGACAAGTCCGGAAAAAGAGTAAGTTGTTAGTTTTACGTCTTGGCACCTGCTCTTTCGAGCTCTATCCAGACGGCACCCTTGTGCGTGGGGTTGAGTTACGATCAACCAGCGCATCAGCAGCTGCCAACTACCGATTTCACCTCGATGAGGGGGACCTCCAGTCTCGCCTCTAGTTAAAGTTGGGTTTCGAACCACCGAGACCGCTGTGAAAAGCACATGAGAAAAAATCTCAGTGGTGCCGGCCGGGAATCGAACTCTGGCCTTCCGCGTGCGAGACCAAGGACTAGATCCACTGGGCCACGGCGGCCTCAGACAAGTCCGGAAAGTCGAAGTGTGAGAAAATGGAAAGATTCTTAGGGGTATGATTTGAAATGGCTTCACTGTTATTGTCCCCCAAAAGTCAAAATCCCCCGTCCGAAAAATTTCAAAAAGTTTCCAGTTCTCTAAATTTGAATCGATGACTCAATTTTTGCTCAAATGGGGTCACTCCATTACTCTTGAAGCCGATTAATTATCGAAGTTAGCGGTTTTTCCACTACTCCAAGCAAATGATAGTCAAAGATTGATATCTATGCATTTTAAATCATAAAATATGTACATGCAATTAGTCATAGAGATTGCGATAATCAGCCGGGTTGGCTATAGAGTTATTGCACGATCAACCCTTATCGAATCATTGATCGGCTTACAAAGTCTCTTCGTCAAAGCGTGCGCAAATCGATGCTCAAGTGTTATAGAATTTAATATTGAGCAAGGAAATCTTTGGATGAATGTTATCAGAATGGGTATACACGTATACAGCTGTAGATCACTCTGATGAACGCCACATTGATGACTTTTATGGTGTGCTTAACAATCTGGCTCTTCTGAAAAAAATGTATCCACTTTGAAACGTTTCGGCACCTTTGAGCTGTCTGCATCAGTGACGCGACCTCGCACACCGTACTTTAAGTATTCAGTATTGTACGTTCGTGATAGAGTTGGAGTATGAGCAACTTGTACTGTGAGGAAAATTTCTTGATGATCATAGCTAATAAGAGCTACGTATACACTGAGCGCAGCAAAATCACTACGGATCTGTGACTCAGATGTAGAGCGGCCTGGTATCTCATAGTGACGAGCCATAACATTTTGGGGTAAGCGGAGAGATGCCGTGAATACTGATTCATAGGGAATTTCATTTCGGCAAATTGATGCGTACAAAGCCATAATGCACCTGGCACGGATCTCTTCGTACAAAATTAGGTTTACTAATGCAATTGCATGAGGCGAACCAACGTGGCTTAGTGCCTTCCAAGTAGAATGATCGATTGTGAGCTATTCTACTGTCCTTTAGCTGCTTTGAGTTTGCAAAAAACTGCTCGAACTGGCGATTCTACCGCACTCGGTACAGGCAATGGAGTAATTTATGCTGAGCACAGAGATTTCAGGAATGGATTAGTGATCTTACTGAGCATTTGTATTTTCACCTTGCTCGAACCAGTGACATAACAAACAAATCAGCAATGGAATCTCTGGTTCATAGTAAATTGCCCGCAAAACTTTTTATTATTCCTAGTTGAATGTAATATACAGATTTTCAAATACCAACTGCGCAATGTGGCGCGGATAATCGTCTTGCACAAGACACGAGACTTAATCCTGATTTGAGTTTATTCTCTCAGCCAATCTTGTTCCTCGTCTCTCAGATGAGCATCGCAATTGAGAGTTCGTCTATATTTGAATCGTTTACGAAGAATTATTCCGGTGAACGCGCTTGACTCAGTGAACGACGCTTTTTGAATGCACCAGAAAAAACTTTTCTTGTCAACCTAGAGGTTATCGAAAATAATACGGAAATACAAAAACTCAGGGGATGAAAAAATCGCATAATTTTAACTGTAGCGAGCGATTGGTAATGGTCAGCGAGATGGTTCTAGTGGGAATATAATCCTCATAGGTCGATACATTTTTCAGGATTTATGTAGATTTTCCTTCTCGTTACATCAGGGGTATGGCGAATTTTCGGAAAATAACTGAATGTACAAATATATGTATTATCATCCTTCAAAGGCTTGAAAGAAATCAAAGAGGGCGAGATGGGTCAATGCATCTATTCTAATCAATGATTGACGTACATAATCAGTCGACCAAAGCCGGGCTTTGATGTCCAAATGTCAGATTTTCGATGATAATAGACTAAATATATGAGAATGGAATACTCAGGATTCTGTCGAGCTTCTGAGTAAGGAAATTCTCCACTGATATCGACAACTCATTGAATCCAATCAAGTTGAGGTGGGATTCTTCCTTCATTCTTCAGTAGCTGAGCATCAACACCCGCTGGAATGAGTGAAAATAATCCTTCGTTCCAACGTCGGAAGTCAACCAGATCTTTTTTCAGAGAGTATATTATATATTTTGTATCGATATTTTGTACTTCGGCAAAGCGAGAGCAGTATTTGTTCGCCGGGAGTTAATTCGGTATGAAGTCAACTGAATCAGTCTCTATTCGGCCAATCCATCGTTTCAAAGCCAATCCGGTTGATTATTGTAATTTTCATAACAAACAAATCTCATGATTCGAGATGCGTAGATTTCAAGTCTTGACTTTCTGGGAGAACGCTCGTTAATTTTCTGCGATGTCCATGGCATATGCATTTTTGATTTGAAGTAGTAGAAAGACCACTTACTATAATGGAAAAATAAGTATAAACTTTCGGAAGCGCTTTTAGGCAAATTCTGGCCATGAATGCTGAAAAATCAGACAGTTTAACCTGTTGCATGTGAAGTAGGAAACTCAATCTTGAGTCAAGTCCGAAACCATCTGCCATAGTATGCATGAGATAGTGAGATCTTGATGAGAATCGCAAGAAAGTTATAGACTGCCGTTCCAACGAGGCTTGCATCATACATTTTTACATAATTACGTCTTAATCATAGTGTAAAACCTACGTGGGCCTACGTCTACTGTTACAGGTCTCACGAGAATCCCTTGAACATTTGTTGATAGCAGCTCTTGATTGGTTGGCAATAATGGGCTGCTCCGTAATTCAAGAACGTTTTTATAACAATGCAAATCGCAAAACAATCGGAACGATTATTTATACGATGAAATTTTGTTGTGAATGAGTAGATGCGCAAATGTTAAGACAAATTTTTAATGTATCGCTCTTTTTCTTTCCAGAGATTTCATCATCAAATGCCACAGTAGGAATCCAAGTGCTTCTTTGGTTGTAGAAAGGTGAGTTTCAAAATGAAATGAAATCGGGAGTTTGTAGCATTATCGATGGATTCTCTGAGCAATTAGTTGCATTTGGCATTATTCATTAAACAGTTACTTCGATACGATCTACTTACTGTTGAATTGCACAACCAAATCAGTTGACAGAATATGATCTCAAGACCTCATTTTTAAATGATAAATTTCCATCAGAACAGAACAAAAGTATCCAATAATTATTGCAGTGAAACGAAAAGTATTGACTCGTTAGAATTTTGGCACGTTGATAATTAATAAAAAATACAGCTGTTCCGTCGAAAAAAGCTTCCAACCCGATTTTTTGATATATCATTCCACTCATGAACTAGCCAAGATAATCTATAGCGAATGTTGTTACAAAGGAAGCGTATAATTTGAGCTCAGTCGTACGTGGAAATCGTTGTTTCTTGAAACGATCCACTGCTGCTCACGTATGGTTGAGAAATTGGCCTTGAAAAATCCTGAAACCACTACTCAAAATCAGTCTGGAAGCAGAAGAGTTGCTTGAAACAGTGAGTGAGAGCGTTACAATGCGGAACGCAGGCGCGCGACGATAAGTATTATGCGAAGCGCAAGCTCGTTAACCACGAAGTTGGATGATCTTGATGCTCGTGGCCCAGCCGGCCCATGCTCGCTGGCAATGAAAGCTGCACTCGTTGGTCGTCTCGCGGCCACGATCGGCCCGCTTCGCGCGACATTCAAACGTTGCACGAGCGTGGGCACACGATTTCGCGATTCGAAAGTGAGCGCGTCGAATATCCGGAACGCGCGCGGTCAGCCCGATGCCCGCTATGGTCGCGCCTGTGCGAATACAAATCAACGAGTGCGAGATTATTATTGTCGCAATCCACTGACCCCCCGAGCGCTCGTAATACCCGCACGCTCGCGTAATCCTGCGCGCCCGATTTTGTCGCTCTTTGATCCACGCCATTGCACAATGCACAGTTGCAATTCCGCAGTCGTTCAAATTCGGCACCAAGCTGCTCCAAAAAAGCTAGATCATGCGCAGTTTTACTGGCCAAGTGACTTATGGCTGGCCCGCAGAGCCGGACAAGATTTTTCGGACGTTTCGTTGTCGCCGTCTGTGTGATCTACAGATCCAATACTTTGCGCGGGGCTCTTATTAAATATTTGCTGCAGCGGCTTTCCTCGTTACGCGAGACACCCAAACATCCGCGTTTCCTTGCGTCGCCGAATATTCTGGGAGCGATAATTGGCATTTTTAAATCTTTTGCTTCGAATCGAATCGTGGAAATGCGCATGCCGAGAGTACAGTTTTGTCGCTGAAAGGGACTATCGGCCCATTTGAGAGAGTTCAGTTGGTATACCAAAGGCAAAGTATAAAGAACCAAAAGTTATGTCGAGCAACGCACGATGAGGAGATGTATAAACCGAGCGCGTAACGTAATCCTATAGGCCTTACGCAAATTAAATTCATCAACTGACCAGGACACGCTTGGGATACGATTCAAGAATTTAAATTAGGCTTCATGGCTTATCTAAATATCCTATTTGTGCAAGCATTTCCACACCTTCATCCTTGAACTACTTACTGATTTCTTTCCCTGTACACTTATGCGCCATGACCGTTTCATTTCAGACACATGAAATCGTATTAGAATTTCATCATGAGATTCGATGAAACTTTGCTCTAGATTCACCTCGAGCAGAACCACCGAGATAAGTATGAGTGAATGAGACGCGAAGCATCTGTCGCAAGAGTCGCAGGCTCGCATTAGATTTCGTA
This sequence comes from Eretmocerus eremicus, assembly GCA_030522705.1. Taxonomy (NCBI): domain Eukaryota; kingdom Metazoa; phylum Arthropoda; class Insecta; order Hymenoptera; family Aphelinidae; genus Eretmocerus; species Eretmocerus eremicus. Next base: position 9,314 of record JAPYYZ010000987.1, read on the forward strand.
GTTTGTCAAAACAAATCGTCTCAATTACATTTTCGGGAAGTCTCTCTTGTCGATATTCTGAATATTCCTGATTCAACTGCATCTCTCGAGTCAGAAAATTATATCGTTCACGATATCTAATCTGAGCACAAGTGAAATAATAAAAGTAAACTAATAAATTTGATATTCCAGGCCTGAAAAGGAGAGAGCTCAAACTCCCCCGATCAACCCCGATTCAAAGGACTGTGGCATTCTGAGCTGCAGACCAGTTTTCATTCAAAGATTTGCTGGAATAAGGGTGAGTGCTCGACAGCTTTCAATTGTAAGAACTGCAGAAATTCCCTAGAGTGATTTTTGACATACTGAAGTTACACGTTTTTAAAGTTTTTCGGATTCAAAGCAGCAAAGTGCCTTCGCAGTGCGCGAGCAAACCTATACTATTAAAAAAACAAATCGAAATTTATCGAACCGGTGTATTAGTCAATTTTGCAGAAGGGAGAGACACTTTCATTATGTCCCGGAAAATCTTACATCGCGTTGTTTTTGCCTCTTTTGCCACCGTTCCTTGTATTTGTGTGGAATTTTGCGAGACGCGTAAGCACGCAGCGTTCCTAAGATTGAGATATCGCCGCACAGTTTCAACATTTGGCAGGAATTTTTCAGCTTGTAAGCGCGCAAAAACTTATCCTCTCCGTCGCTTTGCAATGATGTTTTATGACAGATTGACATTCTGCTGACGCATGATCGATTATAGAAAATCAGCTTCGATGGCAGAATCGTTCTCATGAAGTTACATCGAATCAACCTTCTTAAAGCTTATTCAATTCACTCTTAGATTGCTTCATTGAATCTAGGACAAGATATCTTCCAGTTTTGTGCAATGCATTGCTAAAATCTGATTCTAAGAGGCTTGCCAAAACCGTGTCTATTTCTAAAACGCATTTCATTATATGCTTGTAATTTTGCTAACGATTGAAATTTTGACCACAGTATTGATTGATCCAAGTACATATCGCGATTTAGCTTAACTCCTTATTTATTTATTTATTTTTTCATCTGTAGCAGTGCAATAAAACAGTCGCGCGTTATTTTGTTTTTAAAATATCGGAAAAGAGGCATTAACTTTCGTCACGACTATCGATTTCACTTTTCTTGTAGCTGGAAAAGTGGAATTTGATCGAGTATTTGATAAAGGGAAACGAAGGTCTTTCCCCATTCGAGATTTGTTAACTTGACGCTGTAACTCTCAGTAATCACCATGCTTTAGTAAACGTGCATCTTAGATATTTTGATCATCATAAGCAATGGATTCGACGGTCATAATATATTCTAATAATTTTCTATGTGAATTCGGATTATTTATAAATAGTTTCATCCCTCATTCGGTACCTTTTTCCATGAATCAAAACCCGAACTAGCATTATAAGTACGAAAACTATGGCGGCCGTTCTTGTATCTAGATAATATACTACCCTTGATCGTATAGTCTATTGGTTGAATACTAATGAATTAATCCTTAATCTTTCCAGGTATTCGTGTTCCTCTTATCGTTCCTCGTCACACTTCAACAGGCTCTCAGCTCTGGTTACATCAATTCTGTGATCACCACAATCGAGAAGAGATTCGAGATTCCGTCGAGCTTGTCTGGCCTGATAGCTAGTTTTTATGAAATAGGAAATGTTATTACGGTGATTTTTGTTAGTTATCTAGGCAGTCGAAGGCATATCCCCGTTTGGATAGCCATTGGTAAGAGCACTCTCGTCACTTTTTCGCCGACCAATGAATTTAATAAACTCATCTTATGATAGAAATGTACATCTCCTTGGAAATTTACAGGTGCCGTAATCATGGGCCTTGGATCTCTTGTTTTTATGGTGCCGCACTTCACGGCTGAATCAAATATCGTCACAACTGTCAATAGTTCAAACTCCGATAACATTTGCCGAGGAATACCTCTAAGAGAACAAGATATGGGCCTAGGTAAATTTATCATTGTCCTTATTCTCATTCCGAAAAAATCCTACGCGTTTGATTTTTTTAAGCACTTTTTACAATTGTTTTTAAAATTGATTGTATATTGAGTGACAAGAATGAAAATTTGATCTTGAGATCCATCTGTCAAAATAACTTCAAGCTCCAAGACAGTTCAGTGACAAAAGATTAGTAAAAGAGAAACTCAATTATAATCCACCATCGTATTGTTTGGAATGATGCTACACTCACCATCAGAAAAGTAAAACAGGAATATCTACCTAACTCGTGATTTTCTTTATCGACCAAAGACATGAAAAGTACAAAATCCTGAGTTTTTCAGTGAGCAATGCTGACTGTTGAGCAGATATTGCTTTCTCTCAATGTAGGAATTACATTGGGTACCTGTACTCTTTCTTGAATTCCAAGGCTCCGAACTGAACAATATATTCTACTTCCCAGATCAAGTTTTCCTGGAGTCTAATTTCTTTGAGGGTAGATCTATCACGAGTCGATAGAAATATTCCAACATGCCTGGTTCTCATTTTCAATTAAAGA
>JAPYYZ010000988.1:0-21254 GCA_030522705.1 Eretmocerus eremicus
GTTTTGTACTAATTTCTGAGCCAAGTATTTCTGTTGATGTTACTCTACACACGTGTTAAGAATCCAAAAAGAAGGAACAATTAAGCCTCACTTAGCACGAGTTAGGCTCGAATAAACGTGATCTGCTATCTGCAAATATATATGGAGTCTCTGAAATTGACGCTTATTTTGCATTGCAGTCCGATTGCCGCCAATATCGCCTCCCAACAATCTGCGGGGAGACAATTGCATTCAGAGTTCGCCTTCGACTGCTGGTCCAGTCATGCTTTTCGTCGTCGCTCAACTATTGTTGGGCTGCGGCGGCTCTCCGTTATTTACTTTAGGGACCACATACATAGATGATCACGTGAGGCCAGAAAGTGCCTCTTTGTACATAGGCAAGTATATCTTTAGTTGAATGACATTGTTTTCCACAGGGGTTTCACGTCGTCTACACGCGTTTTTACGAATCAGAAGATACTTTTGGCTGGTAATAGTTCTAGCGATACTCTTGGCGTTTTCACAATTCAATTCGACTATTTTTCATAAAATACTCTACCTCGAGGGGGCTTTTCTGGATACAATTCGCCTGTAGATCTTGGTTGTCAAAGTTTCACGGCCCGTATCGAGGCAAATCTCTCGAATTTCGAGGGCTGCGCAGAGTCGGGTGTTTCTTTATTCTTCGATGATTGCAATATCCTTCACCCGATCCGCATCGCAGTCATTTGAAATGGCAAGCGCGCCGTGGACAAGCGTTTCGCTCCTACGGCTGTCGTCGGACTCGCAATAAACTTTTGCAATGTTGCAGGCTGCATGTACAGCATGGCCGCGTTCGGCCCGGTTCTGGGCTTCCTGCTGGGCGCGTACCTGCTCTCGTTCCACATGGACGCGCTGTCCGGGGCCGTCATCAGCATCGGTAAGTACAGAAAACCCAAGTCGCATCCGGCCAGCCTATACCGATACGTAAAACGGCGCGCTTCGACGTCGCAGATCCGGGGGACCATCGCTGGGTGGGCATGTGGTGGGGCGGCTTCCTGCTGTGCGGCGTGCTGCTCATCCTCGTGGCCGTGCCCTTCTTCAGCTTCCCCAAGACGCTTCAGCGCGAGAAGGAGAGGATCCGCATGATCGAGAAGAGCAAGCCCGCGCCGCAGCAGCAGCAGCAGCAGCAGCCCCAGCAGTCGCCTCCGCAGCCGCAGACAGGCCCGCCGCAGCAGCAGCAGCAGCCGCCGGACGACTCGGGATACGGCAGAGACGTCAAGGGTGAGCAGGCCGCGCCGTCGCGAGACCCCCGTGAACCTGCATCCACGGTCACAAATAAAAGCTCAACTCCGATGGAACCGATTGCTGGCTTCGCTCCTCGTTTTCGGGTGTAGAAGCGAGGAGCCCGCATTTGCAATTTATCGGCTCGGGATAGCGAGCGTAGCCAATTTTAAAAGTTGTGCGAGCATTTACACTACCCACGAAAAGTACCGGGTGATACACTCTTGTGGTAAAATCGCCATTACTCGGAAACTCTTGGGCCTACGGGAAAAATGAAAGAAGCATTTCCAAGTTCAGAAAAAATGCTATAATCTTGTGTTTTTTCGAATATCTTTTTGCTGCCCTCATCATACGTATAATTAGGGTTGAAGAAGTAAAAAAAACTGCTATAAATCAATCACCCGTCATTGTGAGACGAATGACGCTAAAACAAAATTTCAAAATGCAACATTTAATTGTCTTCGACGAACGATACGAAATGAGAAAGATCGCAAAAATGAAATTTGAAATACTTCAATCCATTAGAATTCATTTTGTGACCACTCCACAATCAGTAAATGACTATTTGACACTTCGAGATCAGTAATACTGATCTGAGAGTGGGTTGACGGATGAATCTAACTCATATTTATTCGCGTGACCGCCAATCTTCCATAGCTCGTAGCTCGGCTTCAGAATATCGTAGAAAATTTTTTGAATAAACGAAATTAAAGCTCCTAAGAACATCTACAAGTTGCATTTTAAAATTATATTCTGGCATCATTTGTTTCAAAATTACGTGTGATTGGTTGAAAGTAGTTTCTTTTTTCACTTTCTCAACTCTAGTTATACGTATGAAGACGGCAGCAGGAAAATATTTGGAAATATAAAATGATAGCATTTCGTCTGAACTTGGAAATGCTCTTTTCATTTGTCTCTCAGACCCAAGAGTTTTCGAGTTATGGAGATTTTATTGCAAGAGTGTATTATCCATGAATTTGCGTGGGCAGTGTAGATGAAAAAGTGGTCCATCGGAATTCGAATTTGATCGGTGACCGTGGATCTGGGCTGTCGCGGGAACGCTCGTGGCTCTGTGACGACGGCTTACGCAGCGATGAACGCGCTCGGTTTGTTGCAGACATCCCGCGGAGCATGTGGCGCCTGGTGTGCAACCCGGTGTACGTGGTGACGTGCCTGGGCGCGTGCATGGAGCTGGTGATAGTGTCGGGCTTCGTGGTGTTCCTGCCCAAGTACCTCGAGACGCAGTTCAGCCTGGGCAAGAGCCAGGCGTCGGTGTTCACGGGCTCGATAGCCATCCCGGGCGCGTGCATCGGCATCTTCTTCGGCGGCTGCCTGCTCAAGCGGCTCGAGCTGCGCCCCAAGGGCGCGGTGCAGTTCGTGCTCGTGTCCAACGTGGTCTGCCTCTGCTGCTACGCCATGCTCTTCTTCCTCGGCTGCGACAACCTCAAGATGGCCGGCACGACGATGCCGTACTCGCGGGCGGCCCACGACGCGCACGAGCCCTTCCAGGTCAACCTCACTGCCTCCTGCAACTTTGGCTGCGAGTGCCGCACCACCGACGTCGAGCCCGTCTGCGGCAACAACGGACTCACCTACTTCAGCCCCTGCCACGCCGGATGCACTGCCTTCAGCTCAAAGTCCAACTTCACCAACTGCGCCTGTAAAGCAATCGCCCTCGCAATCGCCCACCCCCCACGGCTTCTTTCGCGTGCACGTCCCTTCGACGTTATTGCGCGCGCGGGCGCGAGCCAGCTTTCGAACTCGTCTTACGACTCGCCCACGTCGCGCACGATCCGAAAGTCCTTTGAGAGGTTCCAGAGTACCGCGCCGAGCTCGTCGTTTCGCGTCCGAAAAAAAGGAAACAGCACGGAGCTCTTGGCGCGGAGCCGCGAAAGCCGGCAATCGAGTCGTGACCAAAATCAAGGCCGATCATTCGAACCAGCTGTTGTACTGCAATGGCCACGTGGTCGCTTTCAGAAAAAGTCGTCAGCCTGATCCAAACTTCTCGCGAAAAAACTACGTTACTATAGTAAATTGTGGCTTTTTAGAGCTGCGTTCTTGTCAGAGCTTCCATAAATTTCTTTAATCGTGTTTCATCGAGTCGCCAGCCTATCGCTCAATTTCATCGTAGCCGTCATTTTAAAAGCCAACGAAGCGCGCTAGAGAGCCCCGGTTCTCGTCTTAGCGATCGCCTCGGCGTCGTTGGTACTCAGGCAACGCGCGAATACAAAAACAGGAATCAGACAGTTAGCCTCTTCCGCCAATCAATTCGTCATGAGCAAACATACGCGATCCTATTTCCTGACGGCGAGTCGATCAATTCGAGCAGCTCGTTGACTCTTTTCCAGATGCGCGCCCGAGCTCTCCCGATTGAAGTTATCCTCCATTTGCCACCAGGTATTCACGGTAACCTGACGGTCGCGCCGCCGGCCACGTCCGAATTCGCCGAGGTGACGGTGGTGCCCGTCGCGACTGCCGGCCCGTGCACGTCGCCCTGCAAAACGATATTCCCGTTCCTCATCCTGTTGTTCTTCATGACGTTTGTCGTCGCAGTCACGCAGATGCCGTTGCTCATGATTGTACTCAGGTAAGAGTCGATTATCGGCGTCGCGAGTTACCTCGCGCTGCGACACCGCGACCAATTCGTGGTCCGCCCGATGCGCCTGCCAAGCGTACTGATCGCGAGTGTGCCTTGCAGGTCCGTGTCGGAGGAGGAGAGGTCGTTCGCCTTGGGCATGCAGTTCGTCATCTTCAGGTTGTTTGGCTACATACCCGCGCCGATCCTCTTTGGCAACCTCATCGACTCCACGTGCCTGCTGTGGAAGAGCACCTGCGGAGAAAAGGGCGGACGCTGCCTTCTCTACGACATAGAACAGTTCAGATACAAGTTAGTGGCACGAGAAATGCACAAACTACTCTGATTTCAAATTCATTTCCAAAGAATTCTCTACTGCCTCGTTTTGCTCGTAGCGAACAAATAAAACAATCAAATGCGATCAATTTTTTTATGAAAATCTGTTTAAATTTGAATTCTGAATTTCATCCTTAGAATCGCAATCTTTGGAATCAGATTCCCACGTTATCTCTTGCATTTACGAGATGTGTCAAGATAAAATTAAATTTTCATTCTCAGTCTTCGTTGCGAGACAAGAGATCCAGACTGTCGGCTTCTTGAAATCAGTTGTAGCCCATCAGCATTTGGAACTTGAGGCCACATTATAACTAGTTCGAACTCTTTTTGTGGTGGGGTTCTAAACGGCTTTGTCAGTTGAAATTTTTCCTTGTTTTTGATTTCGTCCCTTTGATTTTCATTCAACGGATCTGACAATGGAGGATTCCTATTGGAATCAAGATGAATCTTGTGTAGTATACTCCAGCGTTAGTGTGCGAGGAGTACGTATTCAGCTTCAGAAGGCCAAAAATTGAAATGACTCGTCGAGATGTGACCGCAATACGTACATTGCTTCCTCAATTAGCTAGCCGTCTTTCACCACTTTTCGAGGAGATGAGATTGCTTTTCTGCCCTTAAAATCGCGCATTCTTCATCTCGATCATTGGTGCAGGGCGTTAACCCTTTGACGCCCGAATTTATCTAATGCATGACAAAAGAATTTTTCTTGTCAAAACAGATACAAAAGTCAGGAGGTCCCAAAAATCAAATGTTTTTGAGCTCTAGCAAGCGCGTGATCAAAGAAATTGAGATGTTTGTTGTGGGAGTCTGATGCTTATAAATCGACAGGTTTTGTAGAATTCTATGAGATTTCTAAATTGTGGCGAGTGGAAGTCATTATAGTGTCTTTTAAAAAATTGAATGTACAAATAAGTAACGCTGAGCGCAAACTGTGCAGGTACGTCGGGCTGTGCTGCGGCATCAAGGTGCTCGCGCTGGCGCTGTTCCTGGTCGACTGGTGGCTCGTGAGGCGGCGCAAGCACGCCGACGAGAAGATGCCCTCGCTCACCGTCAACGAGCTCGTCGGCTCCATAATCAGCCTCGACAAGCGTGAGTGCATTGTGCCCGTCGCGCTCGCTCGCCCCATCCTCGACGACCGCTAGCTCTCACGCCCGTGTTTTGTTGTGCGCAGTGTTCGAGGAGAGGCCGCCCCCGGCACCGCAGCAGCAGCAGCAGCAGCCCGAGAGCGCGATGGCTCCGCCGGGCCGGAGGCCGGAGTAGCCCCCGCCCGGGCCCCGGCCGCCCCCTCTGGCGGCCCGCCCACGAGCCGCGATGGCTCCGCCACCCTGGATCCACTCTCACAGGACGATCCGCTGCCTTCGACGTTTGTATGGCGGCTGCCGCGCTACTCTCCGCGCACCAGCGTTGCCAGTCGACTCGTCTGTGCGGAGAGATTGCACGAACCCAGTAACCCGCGCCGAACTCTGCAGCAGTCGATTCCCGGTGTGCGACCCACCCTCTTCGCTGTAGCGATCGGTAGCGATTCGCCAGTACTGGGCCCGGACTCGCTGCGCCCTTGCGTCTCCGTTGCGTACATTGTTCTACGTACGTCGTTCGCAAAGGATCCCGGTAACGCTTGCTTTTGGGGAATTCTCTCCGTTGCCACGAGGCCGCCGGGCTCCGAGGGACGGCGACGACGCGAACTCGAGATCGGATCCTTCTTCTGCGAGGCGAACACGTATTGTGCCATAGATATCGGGATTGCAGCCTCGATCCGCCTCACTACTCAAGTGCCAGCAGGGACTCGCTTGTCTTGCGCCCTCGTCCCGAACCGTCGGTGTATGACAAGATTTTGACTCTCCACTAGTTTGAATCGTTTCAACGCCTCCTCCAGTCATCAGAATTCGACCGTACGTCGTTATTCGTCCGTGTAACATGCGACCCCCATAAATTGGATAGCCGCGCTCTCTTTCTTCTTCTTTTAATTCTTGGCTATGTCTTCGTGCCGTTAAAAAATAGCTTTGGCTTTAGCTCCGCGGTCTCATTGAGTGCGCCCCCGCTACATGTCCAGTGGTGTCTGCTGCTTGGACGGAGTTACCCGAGGAGTTACCACGAATTATATATACATTTTTGGCTACGTTGATATCGAAAAATCTTGCAGTGATAGAAGCCCTTGAAAGGCAACAATATATTTCAAACCGGAACATCGGAAGTCAATTGTAATTTTTAAATACGACGAATTATTTAGATATATTATCAAAGCATTAATACTATTGATATCAATTATCAGATAACGATTATTGTGACGACAATGTATATTTATGATGACCGCGTAGGATCCATTACTGTTCCAGGTTAGATCTATAAAGGTCATCACTGGTATCGCAACTTACGACTCGTAAGTTTGACGATAATGAAAAGTAAATAATGACGACAACTCCCGGTAGATACCTATATATGACTCATTGGCTTGAATCTTCATTCAAATCATGGCATGAGATGTTTCCTCGCGAATTCCAGTAATATAGACTGATCAAATAGTAGTAGACCTCAAATCCACATTTTCTTATTGAAACTTTTCATTTCAGCAAGTCTTTTGTTGCTTATGATAATTTTATGATCCATTACTTGTTCAGTTTCACGATAAGGTTAGTCGATGCTCTTATTTACATTTGATTAGCATTTGACTTTTTCTCATCATACTATGTTCCTCTCCAGAGGGGGAAATGAGCGAGAGAGATAAATAGATATCTGTCAATGACGCGTACAGTAGGACTGAAACATTTTTTGCGACATCAAGCGGTTATGCTTACTATAAACCACAAGTTTCTTTGAATCTCCTACGAAAGATAATTAGTTCATCATTTGAAATTAATTAAATGAGAGGGTGGACAAGTACATTTCAATAGCACACTCTCTCATTATTGTGTCTCAAAATCGAATGTACTTATTAGTAAATAGTTTAGCTGTCTAATCATATGCCTCAATTGAAAAAGTACATCAGATTCTGGAAAATACATTAGGGTCACAGTGCAATAGTAAGCGCTACGAAAGTTTATTTTTGCTAAGAAAAAGTATTCACAGCATAATCAAGGCTCACGCGTTCAAATGTATGGTCGTTTGCAACATTGATCTGTTAATGGGTTGAAAATAACTAAGATCTTTTCTTTATTATTCTAATTTAGATAAGAATAAGATAGACTGATCAGATTGTCAACTTTTAGAGAAGTTGACAATAGAAAACGTCTCTAAATATTTCTCGAATGTCCTAAATCTTTCAAAATTCCCGAGACAGGTAACTCTTGACGTCAATGGAATAAATATGTCTTCGGCAAGCTTACAAGACGTCGTTTGCTATCTGAGTTTGCTTCCATATCAGTTGATCTTATCCACGAAAAGGCCATGTAATTTATTTTTCAATGGTAATGGACCTCGACAATTCTTTTTTCGATTAGCTAACGTCGGACAGACCCAACTATTTGTTTGAAAACATTTCAATTGAAGTCCAATATGTAACAGCCTGTAATACTTATTCGAAAATTCAAAATTCTGAAATTTGACCAACTATAAAAAGGTTTGCGGAGACTACTCAGATCCTCGGATGGAATTACTTATAAAGCAAAGCATAAAAATATTCCGATAGCAATTGAAAAAAATACTTACACAATCCACGAACCTAACGTCAAGTGCACTGGAGGTTGCCGTTATCAGATTGAGATTGTGTAAACTGAAATCTTAGATCTTTTTCAAAAAGTTTATAGTTTCGCTGCCTCGTGAAAACGATTGGCCAATAAGTCTCCCAACAAGTATGAGTTATCAAGTTCCTGGCCATCTCTGAGTTGTAGAAACACCATGGAAGCAGAATCTGCGATTTAAATAATACTCACGGAGTTCTCTAAGCATTACTATTCTCTGGAAGCAGATCTTTGATTCATATGCGAGCGATGTTTTTGTGAATGGGACAGCAAATAGTAAATTACGTATATTGGTGGTTTTTGATAAGAGGACTTGGCAAGAGGTACAATTTTGCTATGTTTAAAGCACCTATTCTAGTTTGGCACGTGTACTACTTTTCTGCTTAGTGCACGGGAAGTACGAATCTTTCAATCCAGGCAGAAGGTATACTTTCCGCTTACTAAGCAGAAAATGTATACCTCATGATCATGAAACGTCTTTACGAAAATAGTCAGATTTTTTTCAAACACCTCCATTCCAATCACCTTGAGATATTTGATTTATGCGTTGTTTAGAGTGAGTTACACGCTTCTATAGAATATTTTTGGTCGTCTAAGGGTAATTTTTACATTGAACATTGAATTTGTTTTTAATCAAAAACCAATGTTTGATGCCAGAACAAAAACGTTTGCTCTTGAACTATTGCATCCTTGCTCTCTGGAAGGACTGAAAATAATCTTATGGCAATCAGAATCAGTTTCGTTGCTTTTTACTGATAAACAAAAAAAAAGTTTCTTTGTTTTGGTATCGAAAATAATCATTGTAATATTAATTTCCGTTTGTCAGTTTGAAGTCTTTGTACTGTAAGAAATGACAAATAGCCGAGACTTGATTCGGGATACATCTCCAAGAAGCCTTGTTTTACTTCTCATCAAAATTCGATTTCCTAATACTCTTTTTTTTTGTGCAATTAAATGTTTCAAATGGCTAGTGATTGTGATGATACTGATTATAATTTAGCTTTGGGCTTGCTCTTGTCGCATTAATCGATTAATCTACTGTCCGCCATAGTAAAATGCAATTTTTAATAGTCTGTGATATTTTTGTGAAAAGCATCAGGAGAGTACGGAGAAAGTTCCATTCTCATGTGTAAAATTGATTAAGTGCCACTCCTCTCAATAATGCCTCAGCTATGATATTATCACAGAACAGATAATATATTGTTTTGGTTCCCAAAAATTTCGCATCTGTAAATGTGGCAATATCATAGATGATTTTACTATCCGGCAAAATTTGATGGAGAGTGGCGACATTCTCAGACTTGGATCCGACAAGCCCTTGTTGTATACTTTTTCGGAATTTTGGAATCAACTCAGCATTGATTCACATGCATCCCACACAGCACGAAACATTTAGGAAATATTCCCGGAATATTTCACTGAAATATTCTAAAATATTTCGCCAAGACGTTCCAGAAATATTTGAATATCCGAATTTCGTGATAGTTCAGAAATATTTCACGTAATATTTCAGGAATATTTCAATGGAATGTTTCTAGAATATTATCAAAAAACCTCCCCGCAATATTTCGCGTTGATACTTTAAGAACCTTCCCCCGAATTTTGTACCTGCTTAGAAATATTCAACGATTCATGTCAAAAATATCTTCATGGGATACATTCTGAAAGAATTACTCCTAGAATATTTCATGAGCGCTTGCTTGAGATATTTTGAGATTATTCCGGATTATTAGGACAGAATCTTCCACTGGAATGTTTCCGGAATGTTTGTGAAATAATCCATCGAATTATTATGTCCATTAATATGGATAATCTTATTATTAGATTATCATTTCCTTACCCCATTTTGTGATCACGGCCTTGATGGATTCCTCATATTAATGCTTCAGATCACACGGTATTTCTATGCTGAGTATCTGAACAGTGATTCTACAACACTTCCTCTCGTCTTATATAGTAATCACCGTCCGTCGCAGGAGCTTGCAGGAAAGCCTGCACGCATCTTTTATTGACTGTTACAAGCTTTTCAAAGCACATCATGCATTGTTGATCAGTGCTACGTCATCCCTATTCTCATATTTCATCATACTCCCGAGAAATTCCGTATGGGATACCTTTTCAAACCTCGTATGATTAACTAACTAAAGAACGGAAGAATCAATCCAGTCCATCCGACATCTATCAAATACACAATCTTTCACTGAAATATTTGTGAGAGATATCGGAAATGTTTTACCTCTCAATGTCACATATCTCGAACAAGGCCTCTCCTGAAGATTGTCAAACGAGTTACGAAGGATACCAGGAATTCGGTTTGTGTAAATCCCATAAGAAATCGCTATAAAATGTCTCAAAAACTTCCCAGTGCATATTTCCACTGTAATGTTCTATTCCATTCCACTTAAACATCCCGCGCCATATTTAGGGAAAATTTCAGGAAGATATTTGAGAATTATCTTATGAAGATGTTTCAAGGATCTTTCAGGAGGATCTCAGAATATATGTCATTAGAAGCTTTTGCGAAATGACTGTGCAATGTTTCAAAAAAAATATCCTGAAATATTTCTAAAAGGTTTCTGCAGGATATGTCGTTTCCAGAGAGATAATTCTCCGGATTTCCTTCTGAAAGAGTTCTAAACAATCCGCAACTAGGATCATGAAACGTTAGAGCAAGGTACTCCCAGAATCTTTCGCAGGAGAACTAAATCTCATGACATATTTCATCAATCTTACGAGAAAATTTTCGAAGAGACTCCTGCGGAATACTGATCAGAATATTTCAGAAATACTTCACAAATATTTGAAAGAAATATTCTCTTGAAATGTATCGAAATATTTCGAAAATATTTTAAAATATTCCTGGAAGTCCTCGGCAATATTTCATCAAGAGATTTTACCGAATCTTTTACCGAAATATTTCACGCTGTGTGGGATGGTCGCAGTATCCTGATCGCGCTTCCATTTATCATCTGTGAGTTCGGTGGAAAAATACCCACGACTAATTCGATTGAAAATTTTGGAAAAGTCTCTCATCAATTAATAGTCGAAATCAATATTGTCGACGAGAGTCGAGTCTGAGAAGAGTTTGAAATTGGCGACTTGGGTAACATTGGCGACTTTCATCTATGGAACTAAATCACGAATTTGTTATCTTGAAATGCTATTAATTTATGAGGGAAATCTCATAATGTAACGTCATCATCTCCATGGATAAATCACGTGAATTTTTGACTGACAGGTTCTGATATCTCGTTCATCACAAAATACTTTGGACTAATCGCGTGTCTTGTCTTTATTGCGATGATTTCAAGCGGGCAAAAGCTCATTTTATTTTATGCATATGCTTGACTTAGAATTATCTCTAGAAACCCCATCAAGTATAAGTACGATGGTTTGTCATCTCTGTGCGAAAATTTATACTTATTATTAGTACAATATATGACTGTGGGTCCTCTCAAAATTCTGTTTTTTGTTGAATGATGCCCAATCGTGAGATTTTCCCTTGCCTTCTGATATAATAGCCTTGGGATTCCAAACTCGGATCGTGAAAATTTGATCGATAGCGCGCAAAATATCATTTCAAGATAACCGCTATACTCGTCGCGAATATGTATTGCAAAATGTCATTGTCGCGTAGACTTCAGCAAAGTGGAAGAGTCCTGTTGTGATCTTGAAGGCCTTGCGTGTGAGCAATACTTTCAAAATCCGAGTATATTCTCTCGAATCCAGAAAAAAAGTCTATTAGTCTCGAAAGTTGTCTCGCCAAAAGTGCGGTATACCTGATTTGTCTAGCTTACACACATTGGTATTTGAATCGGCAATTCGCTTCAATTTGTTCCAACCTAAGAATGAAAAAAAATAGCGGCGATTCATTGTCAACGCTTTTGTCATGACTCGTATTCAAACTCTTCGCACAGAACTTGCAAAACCGAATCAATCATCAAAAGTGACATTTACCACTTTTGTCACTACGCTCATGAAAAGAGATGACTTGTGTAACTGTTACTGTTGTGATTTTTGAGGGAACTCATCTTCCACCCCTTCAGCCCAATGTGCTTCTTGTTTTAATCAATAAGTGTGAGCTCGGAAGACCATGTATCGATGTAACTGACGCACGATAAGTAAGTTAATTTGGATCGGCTGTTTTCCTCTCGTTGTACCGATACATTACGACTATGTTAAAGCATAGGCAGCTGTACCGTCTTTTTAGTCCAGCATAAATAGTATGTACATATAAATGAGAAAATTATATCAACTATCTATACATTACGTAGTTTTGAAGTGAGGCCGTGAGCCGTGATATAGGTGATGTTCCGATGGTTATTTTTGTATGTGACGTTTCTCGGATATTGCCGACAAAGGAGATGAAATGATGAGATTGTTTGTAGTGAATTTTTGATTGATCTTTGAAATTGTAAACGTTTGAAGGATGTAAGATTTTATGAACGAATTGAACGAATAAATCTAATGTTATTATAAACCACTATTATTTGTTGGTGTACATACCCCAAATTTCTTTGAAATAGCATTTGCAGCGAGGAACCTTTACGCGCCAATCATCATCGCGAAAAATGAACATAAAAACTTCAAGAGCTGAGCCGGAGACCCCGACTCAAAATTTCATTTTTGCATGGAGTCTTGGCTGCTCTGCATTCATCAAATAAGATAGGTATAACCAGCTTGACACTTGCTGATCTCAAGAACTCCTTCCTCCTTCCCTCTCCGGACTTCCTGCGCGTATTTTCTTATGTTTGTTATTTTAGACACAGAGAAACTATTAATGGTTTGGATCGATCCAGAACGATTTTATGAGTATGCTGTAGCTGGATATAAAGGGTTTTTTTGCATTTTTCGCAATACCACGGCTAAAAGTTCATTTTTACTCAAAAGTCTGCAAAAAAGTTTTGGCTCGACCAACCTTAATCTCGTTTCGGCTCGGGCCGGAATATATCACTCGCCATGCGGATATTAACTTCCCCGCGCTTGCATCAAAATCTAGTATTTTGGTCTTTTTTGCGGCTATTTCAAGATTTCGCACAAAAGACTTTCTCAGTAGTATATTCAACTTACATCGATAATAAAGCTATAAATCTCATAGATATTGGGAATCTATCCCTCGAGTGATGAAATCATATTGGAGTAATGACTTTAAGATTTTTTCGAGCCACTCATCGCCGCGCTCAGGCTGATGATCATAGCTGGGGAAAAGGTTCAAGCTACGACATTCAAGGCGCTTCACCTTTCATTCATTATTGGAGGGTGTGGGTTCAAATCCCACATGTGGCGACTTTTTCATCTCTGTATAGTATTCCGAAATGATCAAACCGCTTAATGAAAGGTGGAGCCTCGAAGGTCGCAGCTTGAACCTTTATCAAGCTATTGTATGCTCGTCAACCTGAACGCGACCATAAGGGGCCATCCATAAATGATGCCACGCTGAAATTTGCCATTTTGGATCCCCTCCCCCAGCCCCCTTTGTGGATTGCTAAGGTCCTTCGCCGAGCCTCTTTCATACATGGCTCGTCACGTTTGGCTGGACCCCCCATCCTACCCCCAAGAGCGTGACATCATTTATGGATGACGCCTAAGTGGTTCGAAAAAAAACGATAAAGTCATTACTTGCATAAAAGTATTCCTCTGTAAAACTCGCCCCGAAAATTGTCCTCTCAACTGATCGTCTCAATTCCTTGCTCATTTGATTGCCCAATAAATTACTTTCATATTTGCTCGATTAGCTATTCGATCTTGGATTTAGAAATGGATCCTCGTGAGCTGATCCATCACCGATTCCAATGATTCACAGACTATATGCAAGCTGGGTAGACCCCCTCGCGAACTCGCAAAAAATCACTTCTCGTAGATTTGGGATAGCTTGGCTCTATTTGATCCAAATCTGACGTACCTCGTCTCAATTTGAAGTTCTTGGAACAAGCTTTGAAATGCTAAAGACACGTCGGAAAAGGTTTAACTGGTACAAAGTTATTGCAAAAATGGCTCAAGTCTAGGCGAGTTGAATACACTTACCTTATTATCATGACTGGTCTTTTTGATAGTTCAGGCGCTTGTTCATGATCTAATTCAATTTCGCATCCTCTGGAGTCTTACAGTAATTTGAACTAACTTTTAGTCTGAAAGATTCTAAAAGTCAGAAAATCTCCATAAAGCTGCCTCATGTTGCATCAAATTAGGATATCCGGCCCATGAAACTTGCAGAAATATTTATGGGGATGCAAAATTTGAAAATGAAGATCGCCGCGCGCCGAGATCATTGATGAGGAAGTGTGCCTCCTCCCATGCGAAGAGGGTTCAGTGAATTTTTTGACCACGTCATAATCAAAATATTCTTTGTCGCATGATCACTGACGATGCTAGCTTGTCTCCTTGATTGTGCCTTTGATCCTGTAACCATTCAAGAAGGCCAACGACCGCGCAGTGCAAAAAGCCACAGCTTGGCTATAATTTACCCGTATGATGAATTTTTCTCATGAAAATCTGTTGCAATCTCGAGGGCAACCATGTTTGAGAAAGTGCATCTCGCTATCTTTTGAGAAGCCAAGACAGAGCTCCAAAATGCTACAATTTGTTCACGTCGGATGCATGATATTCCAAGGATGATGGTACACCGTCTGGATAAATGAGTTAGTTTAGATGTTCAAACGAAAAGTAGAGACTCTAACATCATTTGGTACTTGAGGAGCCAAAGTTTATGCTCTCAATATTTCTACGCAATGCGAATCTTCGACCGCAATTGTTTGATGAAGTCGACATGATATAGCTGCTCGAATCATTTGAGATGACCTGGCTTTTTAGAAACGCATCCTACGATCTTAACGGATAAGCGGTAATGGTAGAGAAAGAGAGAGCTGGATTGACTACCAAAGAATTGTACACCAACGCAGAAATGCGATTGAATTTGACGACGGTAAATAATGAGTACTACGGTGATATTTTGGGAAAATTAAGGAAACTACTTTGGAATCGAGTTTGCTCAAAAGAGAACTGAGCAAATTCTTTTCGTGATTCCCCGCACTGCAACAAATCTAAATTATCTTCTCTACTGATCTCATCATAGTTTGCCAAGATCATCTTTGCAACTCTTCATGCCATACCATAATTCCAATTTATTGTTCGTAATCGCATATAAGGACGTTTTTATAATCTGGAAAGAGAGAGCTTTGAAGTTTTTCATAAAAAATTGAATCACGATACATGAATCCTCAAGCAAAGCTGATCATGATATCCTCAAACAAATACATCTCACTAATTTTTCACGAAGGTTCCCTAATAATTTCAACTGTTTATTGTTCAATAAGCAATTCGCTTGAACAATAGGTTTTGTTCTGGATCCGATAATTTTCCCATTTTCTCCCGAATCAAAATGGAAAACGACCCTGGAAAAGATTGAAGACCCTCCGAAGAATTTGATTTTGATTTGGCTGGCCTCATTCAATGTTGAACCCACTTTGGTACCCACTCATGTCAGACCCAAAAAATGCTCCAATTTTATTCCAGCAAATTTATCCTGCTGTAAAGAAGTAACAATAAGCCGACTTTGTAATCATCTCGGCAAAGAATAGCAAAATCCAATCCAAATAGGGGATTGGAGCGAGTTGAATCACGTGATTACTCGGAAACACTTTCCACGCCCGCTCCAACCTCCAGTCAAGGGGTTGGAGCGGAACCGTGGGATGGATTTTTTATGCCTCGATGCACGTCTGATGTGCATCGGAGATGTATGGCACCTAGTTGTCGAGAATGATACCTCTCCGATCCATGGCTGATGCGCGACTGTTGCGCGACTGATGCGCTCAATATTCTCAGCTGGGTATGACACTTCGAAATACTGTAATTCTACCTCAACATATTGAACAGTACTATTGTTGCTATACTCTTTGATAAGCGATTCTATCTCTCAAAAACAACCCGAAAAAGGCAAATGATCTACGGCAGCTGTAGAGATGCGAAATTACTATGAGTGTGACAAAGTTGACGCATTGCTTTGTCTCTTCGTTACACTTATTCAAACGGTTATAATAACTTCGGCTACAAACGTTCGATTAAACCTCAACAACAGTTAATCGAAATCTAACGTTTTGAGCTTCCGAATCACTACAATAGAAGTAGGATTCCCAATGATATGTAGTAATTACGAGCAAAATTAGATAAAAGTTACAGAAAGTGTAACAAAGTTGCCTCATTTGAGTCAATAACGAGAGCGGTGAAAACGCATCGAAAACAAAAATTGGTTCTCGCCAAGTTTGCAGGGAGGAAAAGCAATTTTCCGGCAAAGCTGCATTTTTCATTTTTTAAAGAGGTTTCAAGAAGTAATTTGAGCCTTGATGGATCAAAAAATTTCCTCGTACGTCCAAGCATGAATTTGTTTGAAAATTGCAAAAATCGCCTTTTTGTAACTTTGGATATTATGGGAAAACTATGCATTGTCATGAAAAATTTATGATAATCTTTTTTGTTCGAAATATGCCAAAAAATACAAACAAAAACTTTTAGAGCGAACAAGGTTTCTTGCAACTGTTTATGAAAATTTGTTAATGGTACATTTCGATACGAGGGCGTTAATAGTAGATTACATCACTGAAGGCGGAAGGCGAGTTCGGGCTCTAGGACGTGTCGTCGACCGAGCGCAGCGAAGGAGACATGTCCTAGGGGCCCGGACGAGCTCTGAATTCACCACTCTAACCTCAAAATTGGACATTTCTCTCCTTTTTGCGGCTCTTGTGGTGGAAAATATCACATCAATTCCGGCGGGAGAGCTCGTCCGGGCCCTTAGGACATGTCTCCCTCGCTGCGCTCGGTCGACGACACTTCCTAGGGTCCGAACTCGCCTTTCGCCTTCAGTGATGTAATCTACTATTATAGCACAAACTCCTAAAAACCATGTCCAAAGTTGCGATTGTTACTCGGATTGTTAGGTTCGAGTTCTATAAAATACTATTTTTGCATCTGAGTGTGCGGCTCGGGTCGGAATCATCCGAGGAATCATCACAAGGATGCGAAAAATAGGTTTTACGCCCGTGTACTGAACTATATTTTATAGCACTCTAACCTAAAAATCGCAACTTTGGACATGATTTTTAGGTGTTCGTGCTATAAAATATTGTATGAAACCGCGTGCGGAGGGGTAGTTTTGTATAAAACTACCCGTCCACGTGCGGTGTCATAAAATACTATTTTGACAATCTGTGAGTGAAGGTTGCCAAACTGTGCGCAAAGTCAACTTTCACACATAGAATGTGAAAGTGACTATTTTTGACCCACTTTTTCGACTTTCCACCATCGAAAAGTTTGTTCAGCGGACCAAAATACATAGGATTTACCAAGTTTCATGCAGGGCAATCCAAGATGCTACGGAAACCTACGTGGCGCCCGCCGGACATGTTCTCGCAGAAATGAGCACCAAGACATGTCACATATCAACGGGCCGTGATGGGAACTTTGTATAAAAATCCTGAACTCGCGAAACGTCGGTCGTTTTTCAGTTTCGCAGCGGTCATGCTCAAGCAGCCGATCCTTACGTATAATTTCCAGAGGCTCCGGAGTATCCGTCGTGAATTCTTGGAACTTTTCCGAGCCGTGAATTTTGCGCATAGGACATCGGCAGAACAGGAAGTAGCGCTGGCGAGCGTCGAAGCGCACTGCGCGACTTATCTGGACGCTCCCTATATGGGGGCGCTACTGCAGCTGCAGTACGTCGTAGCGAGCGCGAGAGAGCAGGACGTTGCACAGCTGTGGAGCAGTCGTCGCCAGTCGCAGCCAGTCGTCGCTCGGACCAGCTCGGACGTGACTATATCGCGGGAAGGTCCGCGCTGTTGCTCGAGGACGGTCGCCAGGTCGGGCCGCTCGCACCAGCTGCACGCTGCTCGCGTCTCGCGCTCCCCGGACCCGCGGCATCGAGTCGCTTGGGTGCAGCAGTGCTCCGCGCCCAGGGCGATTCCCGTCGCCTGCCCGGTGCCGCGGCTCGCCACTCGGGCCCGACGTCGGCGGCAGAGCAGAAGCCACCTCGGCCCAGCGCAGCGAGTCGGCTCGGTTTGGCTCGAGCCGTCGTCAGCAGCAGCGGAGAGCCAGCGGACGCCCCCGGGGATTCAATGTGTATGGCGAGTCAGGTGCGTGCCCGAGCCCATCCTGCGCCGCCGAGAGCGGCCCTCCCCCCGCGGGAGCACCGGGTGACGAGCGCGGGCGCAGCAGCGGCTGGCAGCGGCCATCGCCGTCGGCTCGAGGTCGTGCGCTCGCCTCGCGCACGTCACGCACTCGCCGTGCTCCGGCCCGGCCCCGCTCGCTCGCCCGTCGCTCATTCCAATCGTGGAGTCCGCTCATCGCGCTGTTGGATGCGCTGGTGCGGGCTCTCTTACCCTTCCCCTGCCCCTCGTCCTTTGGCGCACCGAACCGAGCCGCGCTATTTTCGTAGAGCTTTTTCACTTCCCGGCGTGGAGCAGAAACGAAATCTATGCGCACGACAACGGGCGGCGCTCGCCACTCGAATCGCTACCACCAGCCGAGACTGATAATAACGCTGCGCGAGCGTTTTGGCAGTGCGGTTTTTTCCCCAATCCTCGCTCTCAACGGCCGATCTCGCGTGCGGGCATGGCTGTTCTTGTAGTTTTGTCTCGGGAGCAATGACTCGTTGGCTCGCCCCGCGTTCGACTCATCTACTCACCGCGCCTTATTATTGTCGTATAGCAGTGCGAATCATGTTACTTGACCTCGGTAATTGTTGCTATTCTCACTCCGAATCCTTCCCGCTGAAACTAGGTTATGGCCTCCGCCCATTTATTATGAATAAAAACAAGAGCGAAAGCAGTTCGTGTACCTATATCTGTGCAGCTGAAACGCTGAGAGTGAGATCTGACCTGACACCCAGATCACACACATCGGTGTTGCCATACTCCGTTTGTTGGCGGATCTGGACCCAAGCGCCGATCTTTCTGAAACTTGAAATTACGATATGCCTAATGTCACTTTCGAAGGAAATAACGTATCATTATTATTATAGAGAACTTCATTATAGCAGGTAATCCAAACACTCCCAGTCAGGACTTTGATCTTGCAGATGAAATTTGGTGCCATGTATGAATATAATCATTATTTAAGAGATATCCTTGAGATCATCTATAATATAGAGCAGTTTTGTGAAGGACGCCCAAGTTTAGTACAGTAGTGCGAGAGAGAGAGAGAGAGAGAGCGCAGATAACGCTCTACCGTGGGTTCGATAGGTTCGACGATGAAGACAGAAGAATAAAACAGATAAAATTTCCGTTTAATAAGGATCTTTGAAATTGTGACCAGCGCCAGAAACGATTAGGTTTTATCGATTATGGGAATCTGAGCGCTCCGATTGCTCTGACTAACCTGATTTGCCCAAACGAGCATTCGGAATTGAAGCGATCTGTGCAATCCGGGCATTCCGCCTCCAATCCTCTCCTCAGGATTTAGAAATCAAACAGCGAGACCGCACGATAGCGTAGTAAATAGCTAAATAAGAGGTGTTCCCATCGCATAAGCTGTATTCCGGGCGATTGTGCTGTCTCGCCGTTTCATTTCTTGATCTTCAGAGGAAAGGGGTGAAGCGGATCGCTCGGATTGCTCAGATCGCTTCGATTCCAAATGCTCGTTCGGTTTGGGCCAAAGGTCTGTGGTCAGGGTGTCTAGCGGTCCTTGAAATCCTTGAATTGTCCTTGGAATTTTGGAAAATTCTCCTTTGAATGTACTTTCCGTGAGATTACAGCATGCCAAAAGATGACACATAATAAATTTGAAAACTGTACAGGACCGTGTTACCCCAGGCTAATTGATGAATTGAATCAACATTAGAGAGAGTCTCATTACCACGGAATTCTTGTTAACACTAATTTTATCTCGGTCTCCAGGAATTCAAGTTAGCCCTACTTTTCGAATCATCGTATCATCACATTGGTTGTATAGTTGAAAACAAGCGGCAAGATACTCTTTCACCGCTCCAACCTAAAACAAAATGACAATAGTTTTACTCTCAATTTTCAGAGTGGAATCTATGGGGAGCTCATTTTGCAGCGTATTCTGGGGCTTACTAAGTGTGACAAAATTCGTTGTCTAGAATTGATTTACGAATAAGTCTGTCTATTCATTTTTTTTATCTTACTGCTTCACCTTACTTTTTCTTGCATGACTTATAAATCTTTTTCATCATGATGTGACTCTCAATTTCTTTGTGATCTCGATAATTCTTCCAGATCAATGAAACAACTTGATAATGATTTGATGAATCATGTTTGAAGTTGCGTAATTGCCTGGAAAATAGTCGGAAATGAATTTCGCCAAGGCCATCGCGAAATGAATGGGAATTCATCGAAAATTTCGAAGCTCCTTGCTCCCTATTTTGTGGTTACCTGATAATTAACGATTAGAATGCCATAAATACCAACATTCTATTCAATCTAACAGAAACCTGAGTCTAAAACACGTCAAGGCAATGGAGAGCAGCGGATGAAACGTTCACAAAAGAGCATCATATCTATAGCTTTTGTCATGATTCCGATATAATAGGAATTTGATCAATATGCCATGGTTGCGACATTTGACGTGGAATTGTAGTTGATCAATCACTTCTATGTTCAATTGTCTTTCGATCTGTTTTCCAAACGTCAACTCAAGCCACCATTCTTTTGTTCCCTCTCAAGAGCTATGGATTGTTTCTGGTGACTCGTTATCGAAAATGAGTCATTTCTAATGTTTATCATGTATAGTTGCAATACACATCTTGATTCGTTCTCAGGATTTACAATTATTGATGATTTGCATGAATTCATCGTTATTTTGAGCTAAAGCAGGATGATCAGAGGATCTGACAGGTCAAGTCATTAATGATCTTCGTAGTGTTAATTTTTTTCTCATCAATCATTAAATTTTTCGATTCGCCTGCACTCATACACAATCGTTTTCCAAAAAAAAAGGTAAATTTTTTCGAATTATACACCTCATAATCTTCTTTACTCCAATCACTGTTGACACGTAAGATTTTTTATCTGAATCAAAAATGTAACGCGATAAGTTCACGATTCGCCACAGTTCCCTACAAAGGATAGTAAAAATGTTGTAAGAGTAGTATTATCCTTCTACAATAGTCGGGTACTCTACATCTACACCGATTCAATTATCCTTTAAGACCAGTATAGAAAAATCAATAAATATCGTGGAGGTAGGTACAAAAGATATTCACACGGACCTGTCGTCACAGGTATGAGCTAGGTGATGAACAGTAATGAATTTGATGACAGATTTTTGTTAAAAGTTTTTCAAGTAGCTGGATGAATAGCAAACAATTTACAGATTCCTATTCATCAGAACTCTTTCACAATTTTCCTGCTGTCTTTGGTCGACTTTACTGATGCCGGGTGAAGTCATAAGTCTGAAGATTTGGTGGAACAAATCTTTGATTT
>JAPYYZ010000989.1:0-16976 GCA_030522705.1 Eretmocerus eremicus
ACTCCATGTATTCTTCAATTGCTAAGAAAATTCTATTCAAAATCTAATTTGAAACTCGCACTCGTGCGCGGAGGTCAAAAGATTTTGAAGAGATTTTCTGCTAAGGGAATCAACTTAATGATATAATCAATCTGAATGAAATAATTTGGAATATTTTATTGAGCATCTTGTTGAACGAACAGATCCTGAATTACGTGCGCATTAATACATTTTGAAAAGATTTTATGTAAAAAAAGTGGGTTGATCATTATCTTGGAGGTTCTATCGAGTATCCGCAAATGTTAGACACAGTTATCGTATGAAAGACATGTACTTGTAATTATTGAGAAAATTCTATTCAGGATCTCATTTAAAACTCAAATTGGCTCGCAAAACTTATGCGCAACGCGAAGATCAATACATTTTTATCAGAGCTCATATCGAGAAAAAGAATCTGGCAATTATCTCAAAAATCATATTGCGCATCGAATCAGGAGGCTGTAAGAATTCAAAATGACGCGCGGTGCGCGCGATGCGAGTTATTGACCGGTGGTGTTTATCATCATGCTCCGGCACGAAAGAGGTTACGAATGAAATAAGGATGGATACAGACTGGCCCAGCGCGGAGATAGATTGCAAGATTATACGCGGTCTTCTCTTCGTTCAAGCTACGGATGGCCACAGTCATAGCCAAATTTGTAGTACACATACTTCATCCAAGCGCGATAGCCGCAGCTACATAACCATACTGTGTTATCGTCACCTGATACATGAAATTAAATGGCGTCGCATGCAATGAGAACCAGACATGAACTCACATGTACAAAACACATACGACGCAAAGCACGGGAATCTGTTCGATATATACAGATATAACGACAACGATCTCGAACGAAAGGCGGCAAATATTGAATATCGAAGTTGTCCATAAATAAGGTAGGATATATTGTCTCCGTAAATGCAAAAGGTGATAGGATGAAAAGGACACGACGAAAAAAGCGAAATGGGGAAAAAGAAAGAATCGGAAAGAAAGAAGAAGAAGAATTGCTAAAACCGCTTTCATCTAACAGCCTTGGAAGTTCATCAAAAAATATGAAAACACATAAAGCTCCGCAAGTAATGTTCAATTCAAGAAGAATGAAAAAAAGGACATTAAAATGACAGGTGAGAATCTTAATGGGATAATAATAATGATAATAATAAGCAAATAAAACTCGAAAGTTTCCACAACGTTAATCTTAATAAAGTCTCAAAGTGGTTGCGGTCATGATGATGACCGATTTTTTCATTATGAATGTAATTATGGAATTGTCAAATAATTTGGTGGTTAAAAGCAATGTCCCATATCTCGGAATGGTAATTGATAAAAGTACCGTTGATTAGAACAGGGCGAGGTCATAAAATGTATTACACTTATGTGGAGCAATGCCGAGACTGAACGAGAGACTGAATCATCTTTGTGCAACCTAGTCTCGATTTCGATTAAGCTCGAGGTGGTCCAGTTTCAGCCGAAATACCGCTGACTATACACAACTGACAAACATCTCGTTGGCCCACATACCGACGACCCGTGTCGTGTCCTGCCTGTGGAGATCTTCCGTGGCTCGCCCGCCTATTCCACCCAAGCAGTCGCGGACGAATTTTGCTACAGTCAGCTCGATCAGTCTCGGAACGAGGATTTCTTTAAACCGCGGAATGCAGCAAAAGCTTGAAAATGAAGATTTTGTAATGTCTGCGGCTTAGCCCACTACCCACTCTGCCTCGTTTTCTAAATATAAAGCGTCGGCCCATTGGGAATTACGGCAGCGATGTAGCAGGGCAAGTCGCAAGAATTTTGCTCGGCGCCGAGCTCGCGGATAGAAGCTGCACACAATCTTGCTGGCGAAGGCTGTTTGTTTCGGTCCTACCGACGCCACTCTACTTGGAGAAAGTTCATTTTATAGACGTAGTCCTCGACGGAGTCTATAGAACGCGGTGGTGGTGGCTACAGTCAGTCTAGGCGACGATTGATTGCTGAACGGTGGAAACACAATTAGAGACGGTCACGGTAGCAGTAGCAGTGTAATAGTCGTTGGTATATTACACGAGCTTGCAGTTTCTGATGTGACTGCAAGAGAGACGAATCTCTGTTGCAGTTCAGCAATTTGCCGGTGACCGACATTCCTGTGACCCAGGAGACTGGGTTGCACCACCAATTACAATACCTGCCTCAGCTACACGACTATGACGTCGAAGATTCCCTATTAGTTAATCTCGATGGTGCACACAAGCATGTGTTGATTCGGTGAAAATTCACATGCTCCAAAACAGGAGAAGTTGGACTCCCTATGTTCGATGAAGTTTGAGGCAGGCGGGATTTAGCACACGGAAAGGACATTTTAAGTTGAACCGAATCTCGAAGAGCTCCTCGTCTGAGAATTGATTTGATTTGGATCTTAAAACATTATCTCTTTTCAAGAAATAACGTACTTCTTATCAACGCTATGAGAAGCCCTATCTTGCAGATAGTCACCATAAATTCAGGTGCGAGGAGCAGAGAATTGCCGAGATGTTGTGTTGAGGATTCCGATGCATTTAACTTGATGCATAAGTCATCGTGGCAACCATTTGCCAAATAGCTCTCACTTTTGGTTTATATCGTAACCGTAAATTCCAACTTCTGCAGTGTTCGTGTCACTTTTTGGCTCTACCTCGAGATTTTGTCGACACAGGTCAATCTTAATGTTTCCGGCCATATCCAAGAAAATAAAAGCCCATTAGCGCGAGTTATGGGCATACTGAGGTTCATGTTTGCAAAGCGTCAAGCCAGTCCCTTAAACTTCCAAACGCAACCAGTATGACTCTTGGTTTTGGAGCAGTGCAATGCTAGATTTGAATACAATCAATCAGAATCGTTAATTTATCCAAGCAAAATAGTACACGCAAGATGTCAAGATCTAGTAATTTTGATTGGCTGGAAAACACTGACCATGGCAGTGTATAGATCATGTGTCTGTATTTTTAAGAAGCACTTCGTCTGCCTTCCAAATTCGAAAGGGAACAATGTACAATGTACGTGAACTCAATTACCGATTGCAGATAAATTGGAGTTTGGCCCGTGCTCAAAGTATTCCAAAATTTGACCACATACTCGACGATCAAGGCATCGATCCATCAATTGAGAGGAGTTTCGACCAAGGTTAGGACATTGCGGATCTGAATCGAGACAGAAGTTTGAAAGTTTGAAACTTTATCTGTGCCGCTTCTCGAGTATATTAACTCTGTCGGAAACAGCTCGCGGTTTGATACATCTCTTCCTGAGACGATTCTCGTCGGCCACGGACGTTGGGCCGCTTGCCAATGAGTCAATCCTCTGGTCGACTGGGACAACGGTAGGCGCCCACACGTTACGCTTTGCAATTCCAACCTTTCGTTTGGCTTTCACGCATCGCATTGTAGACATATTTTCAAAAAGTCACAGTCGACTATTTCAGACATTAGCAAGAGGAAAGACGAGCCACGACAGAGTGAGATGCGAATACCAAGAAGAAGGAAAAGTCAATTTGTGTCACCCAAATGATGATAGACAGTTAACTCGGACATTTCTCAGAATTCGTTTTCGCAAACGTTCTCACTTTCGCTATAAATCTCTAGAGACCTATCTTGCGGAACGTTTGGAAACATGATTCCACGTTAGTGGGCTCTGACGTGTATAGTGGAGAGAGACTTGAAAAACTCGATTCCACGAGTCGAGGAATGTTTTCCGCTAACGCCAGACGCAAACATCTATTTAGGTCAATTTACGCATATTTCCAGTCCGCATTTAAATTAAATTACATATTTCGTGGAGGAGCATGGCTCAGAGAATGCGTCAACAGTTGCTGTTTACATCCAACATACGATGAAACCGCTCATGCAATTCACGTTAGCGAGGCTAAAAATATTGACAGTTTTGTTTTGGAACAGATGGAGAAGTCCAATTCGCCCTGTCTCACCCGCAGGGTGAAAAATTCCCATTCCTTTTCGAGATGCGGCAGACGCAACGTTCTCGCATTCCTCAAATTTCTAAAAGTTCCCGCGGATTACGAATTCGTCGGCTATCTCGGGCACACCGCAATGCACACGCAGAGTATAGCGCAGTCAGCCAAGATTCGCGGGCCCAATCAAGCGAGCGAGTTCATTATTACTCTGCGCGGAGCCGTTGCAGGAGGTCTCGTTGGCGCGATTAAATGCACCAGCTATATAACATCGCGAGCTCTCTGCTCCTATACGTACTTACGGCACGAGGAATGCGGTTACCCGCACCTTTAGACTCGCTGCGCGAGCACGCGTTTCTGGAATTTCAGAAATCTCGGATGCCACAGGCGCTGCTATGCAGCGGGAGCGATAAGCTTTTTCCCCCCGTAGCGCTCGCTGAGCGAGAGACGGAGACTGAGAGGAAACTGGTATACAGGGCTCGATGATAACGCGCCGTTTTTCCCCGCGGCCATTATACCCGCGAGGTGTTCTACAGCGAGTACTCGTCATGCGATACACGTACTCGAGTTGCATTCTGGATTCAAGTATACGGCGCGGCGTTTGCGATATTACATGCGCGCGCTGTGCCCGAGATCGCCGCGCGGAGATTACCAACGACGCGCGAGCCGAGATCATAATTAGCGGAGATGCGCAGCGACACACGAAGCTGTAAATTTTGTCAGCTCGTCTGCTGGTTCTGGTGTGTGTATATGAGACAAGTGTGATATAACTATACTGGCCGTTGAGAGCGAGCGAGAATGAATAATCGGCCATCTCGCCAGAGCTCGCAGATTTTGGTCAAGTCTATGCCTCATGAGTGTGACTCTCGGAATTACAGAAATTGAGGTAGCGGATTTTAAGCCTCCAACATGTGTCTGGAAATAAATTTTGTGGAATACTTGAATTATTATATACTGTTTTAACACAGGGTGGGCATGGATTAAAAGTACCGGATTCCTGATGTGAGTATTCGCATCTACGTTTTTTAAATTTGTTTCGGTCATGGAACTATTCGACATTTTTAGAATTAGACGTCATATTTTGATGAAAAGTATGGGGATTAGCAATGACTTTGAAAATTAATACCACATGATGTTTTTTTACGAGTCCAGATTGCCATTACACGAGATTTGCACAATTTTTACGGAAAGAACGATGTGCATTAAAGATCTCGCAGGAATCCATAAAGGCAATTCAACTCCCTCCCCCATGGTATCTTCATCGTTAACATACTTTACCTCCTTGTCTCCTTCTCTATGTGTGTAGGTCCATATTTAGCATAATTGTATAATATCAAAATATACTCCTTCTTCATTCAAAATAGTGATGTGAAGTCCATTTTCTATGAATACGACTCAGAATGAGAAGAAATTTACATATTCTTTCATAAGAGCCAATAAGATGTACGACCTCCGATTGGCTGACTCGCAAAGACTAAACAATTTGCAAGATAAACCACCCAGTCAGAGCGTCATGTCTTGACAGCCAGGTTGCAGTGGTAAAAATCACTAGCGTTCGAGCGTTGCTTCTCGCTGCCTGAAGGGCCATGCTATCGATAAGAACTGGCTTACGTCTTTGGAAGAAATCGCCGCCCCTAGAAGCTTCTATCTTTATTGATTATTAGCAAGCTTCATAGGGATTAATAGGACATTTGAAGGAAAATCTTGAAATTTTCTTGAGAATTTCTGAGTCGTAGGGTTTCTGACGGTCAATACTCATAAAAATACACGAGTAATGAGGTGAAGTTTCATGTTATTTTGTGAATGTGCTTGAAGGATATTGGAGTCGTCGCCGAGCTGAGGCACATTTCGATCTAATCATTCGAAAAATATCAAAATTAGGTTGGACAGTGACGTGCGTGTAAGGCCTTGGCATAGCACACAGTCATGAAATGCGGAGCCTCCAATGGCCGATCGAATTTGCCTCGATTTGCACGGTAGTGCTCGCAATTAGCGACTCTATATTTAGAGGGGAAAGTCTCGCATAGCGGCGATAATTGAAAAAAGTTGCACGAGCGAGCGAGATTCTTTTCGCGTTATTAGGCGTCTCTTGGTTGTACACAGCTTGCCACACGGTTTCAGAGCGTAAATAAATGACGGTGAACTGATGCTTTGCAGTTGCAATTCTGGTCCCATAGTCGGTACTCACAGTTTTTTCGCTAATCGCGTTGCAAGAGAGCAAAACAATGTGGCGAACTGCTCGCTTGGCAACTCGCTAAATCGATTTATCGGTGGATTTCGCGGATTACGATTAGTTGCAATATTTAATGAGCATGTGGCTCGGCATATGGGGAAAAATATTGCATGAACAGTTTCAAAATCACCCTCATACTGTAAATAGACCAGCTATATATATTATCCTGTTGTCGGTAGGATTTTGTAAGATCGCCGGGGGCGTTGTTTTTCGTCGCGATTCAAACATTCGATTTAATCCAACATTTTATGTAGATTACTTGTAAATTCTACCATTCAATATGTTGTTTTCGTTTTTCTCCCCCTGAATCACATAGGATGGGTTCGTAAGCCAACTACCGGTATACAAGGATGACATATTTTTGTCCATTATTTAGTCACCGGATTTGAAAAGACTCAAGGTCTCAAAAAAGGAGCACATTGGATAGATATTTCAGTCAAGATAAGCCCGCTCTCTAAACTTGAGAAATCTCTTTGAGTGAAATTTCACTCAAATTGAGTGGATTTTCACTCGAAGGGGTTCAGAGAGCGCTTCATGCGATGCATACACATATCGACAAATAAACAGAATTGCTGTATGTTATCGACGAACTCATCAAAGTTATACATACGACATGACACTCCGCAAGGAGTTTGTCAACCTGTTTTGCGCCTCGTAAGTGAAATGTTGTTACCTCAGTTAAGGGAGAGCATCAAAATTACATTCATTGGCAGTAGTATAAGGGACCTCCTACAGAAGTACCTTGCGTCAAAAAATAGTAAGCTTCGTATTTCTGTGTCATTAATCGTCCTTCAACAGCAATGAATCTCACCCCCTACCGAATTTAAATTTTGTCGGCGACCTCGTCTATACATAGCGGCCTTCGACGCGTAAAAGTGCACCATACAAGTATTTGGAAAGAGATAAAAATGGAACGATCCGAGGGATAACGCGCCCTTGCCACCAGCGACCAATTTTTTTATCGCTCTCCCGTCGACGCTTCGCAAACACCTCCCAATCGCTTATCCGGGTAAACGCAGCCGAATGCCATATCCGATATCGCGCAAACATAGCGAGAGAGCGCGCTCTTCAAAAATTGCATCCCTAAACAGGAAGTGACGTATCGGCGCCAATGCACCGCTGCGGTCTGCCCACGTCCCGATAAAAAAAAATTCCCAGTCATCGGGAGAAAATTCCGTGCGTTGGCAAATACGCCAAGCTCTCTCTTCGCGCGATAAGAGGCTCGGCCAGGCCGTTCATTCATGGAATCCCGAATGGCCGGCCTCGCGCGTGCACATACGTACTACGCTGGCACACCACCACGCCTCCGCCGCTATAGCATATGCAACTTAACTTACTCTGGCGCGCGGAGCGACCCATTAGCGCTGACTCATGCTACAATACTCGGAGCTGACGCTATAGGAATCTGCTTTGAATTTCGCGCGCCTAGCGAGCTTGCACAGAGCGAGCTTTGCGCGTGTATCCCGGTCGCGCGACATTTTACGCGAGTGACAAGCGCGACGCCGGGCTCCGTAAACTATATACAAATTTGCAAAGAGGCACGCGTACATTTTGGCCTCCATTCTACGCTAGGCTGGCGCTGCATCGATCCTGGCAAATTAGCCGCTCGCGCCGAACGAGCCGTCTAATGATCGGCTGTTGAATTTAATCGCGAGCCTGCTCTCGGCGTGTCGAGCCCTCTCGTGCGCGTGACGCGTGTTTGTTTTTCAGCGCGGCGTTTCCTAATGGATTGTTCTTGCAATTGAAAATCGTTCATCGTTGGCCAATTAGCGCTTGGCCGCAGTGTTTACCTTGGAGTGCGCGAGTATATATGAACTAGGTAGTCGGTCGGCTCTGTATACAGCGGCGCCCGCCCCCGCGTGATGAATGTTTCCCTAATTGGAGTAATGATCACCGAGATTATTTGTACGCGCACCGAGCGAGCTCGACTCTCGAGCCACATTTAATTTTCCACTTGTCTACCTGTGCGCCGCTGGCGATGCCCGGTGCGTGTAATTATGAAAATGAGCCGTGACGAGACTTAGATGAATGAGTTTTTTTTCACGCGGCTCGAAATCGCGTGCCATTGCTCTGTTCGGAAGTGGCACGTTGCAACGATACGCTGGAGATCATTTAGAAGACGGGCGCGTCGTTTACGGAGACAAAGTAGTGTTTGCGAGGCAAGCATTTTCCACAGTTGCACAAATCGATGGAACGCGGTGAAATGCATCGTGGATAGCTGTCAATCGTTTTGATCGACGTAGATGATCATCTCAAATGGGGCGAATAGCTCATTGAAACTTTTGGTGTCTTCTCAGCGAGCCGCTGCGTGGTGCACTCGCTGACACGAGGACGTTTTCGAAATGGATGCAGAGACTGAGTGCAAACGTACTGTTCAAGCGATTTGCGATCGATTCTTTTCATTTTTGTCCTCAGAGCTTTTCGAATCCTCGCAAAGCGTTGTGTTGTAACTCAATATATGAGTATTAATCAAGATTGTATCTGAGTAGATGGATCGGCCCGGTGACACTTTTGTAAGAATAGCTACGGGCGATGAAATCGAATGAGAAAATATCGATGACCAAGTTGGAGAATCTACTAGATCATTAGTGGCATTTTTTCCATGTTACTACGGTGAAATTCTTGTCAGATAATCAGTTGAAAAAACGCGTTTTGACAACTTACTACCAAATGTAGAAAGCTAAACGGGTTCTTCGGCTATATTTTTTAATGCTTGCTACAGCTAAAACCGTTCCTTCAACGAGAGCAAGTTGATAAAGTAGCTTTCAGTCGAAAGACCAGCTCCAATGTAGGCAACACTACTTATTATTAAACATTTCATGCAAAAACTTCATTACCCTTGGAGCTAATCAATATGCAATACCAATCAAACCCCCGTTCCATGTGTAGGTTTTGACGGACGTGATGAAATAAGATAAACATGAGGTAGAACGCCGCAAGTTAATACCAAGCTCTGGTTGCATTTTAACGTCAGAGTGAAAACAAACAATGAAATTTGCAGCCTCTGCATTGCGAATTCAACTGGGTTACAAGCTTTGTACTACCAGAGTCAGAACACAATTTACAGCGAGATTTACAGCCGAGCTCTTTCCCAATTCGCGGAATAAGGCTCGCGAGCGATAAGGACCGAACCGAATCCAACGCATACAGCCAAATCTCGATAAAGTCAACCTGAATGCGCCGAGACGGGAACACAATTACACGAGCCTGCACAACGCGTCAATTACACTCCTCTTTTCAAGCGTATATACTCGAGCGATACATTCATCACGTATTCAACGAGCTTGGAAACGCATCACTTGGCGTCGATAAGCGGAATCTCGCGAAAAGCTCTCGCTCGCACGAGATAGTGCCATTTACAATGCAAAGAAAACGGGGCAGGATGCGCCGCGGCGTCTTGGAGTTTTTATTTTTATACAGACGCGAACTCCATTCGAATGCTAATCGATTCGCGCACACGCGGTAAATGGCCGCGAGCTGCGTGTGCGCTCAGCGCTCGGATGGATGTTGTGTTGTGCGTAACAACACGAGGCGGGGCGAGGAGGGAGCCGTGCGGCGCGCCGCCGGAAGTCGAGAGCTGCTGCCGATGCGATGGCTCGGAGCGCCGAGCGAGCGCAGCCCAGCGACTCCCGAGAGCTATTTTTAGCCCGATGGAAATGAGCCTATTTTCAGCGGAGAATTATACACTCTCTAACGCGGCGCTCTTTATAAATAACTCATTGCATGCGTATTCGGAAATCAGCTTGCGCGCCGCGATTGAGTGCAATGGACAGGGACTCCGCAAGGGTGTGCGGGCGCTGGAGGGGTCGCGCCCGCGTCGCGCTCCATGGTAAGATTCCCGGTTATGATCGTCAAATGCCTGTTGATTGTTCTTCGAGTTTGAATTTGACACATTTTATTCATTCATTAGCAATATCCTGCAGATCGATGGTTCAAGTGCCATGTGATTAGAACGCCATGCAACCCGCCTGAGCCCCCACCCCAAGTTATGACACTAGCAGAACGATGCTCATATACGTTTTGTACTAGAAATTGATGTGTATTATTGCTTTGCTGTTATCCTTTTCTGTTTCTACGCATAAAAAACAGCGAGTTTGGGAAAACATGGCGCGCATTCAAACTTTACAGAGTTCACATGGGATTCTGACGGTTATGCCACCCACTCCTTCCAATGTGCCTTCATATTCTTTTATATCCTCAACTCTTGTAAGTCATTGCTTCGTCACTATTTTATTATTTTTTTCTTGTATTTCCACGTTATCAACCCGAAGTATGAGGAGTCTCCTTAGCATTTGAAATATTGAAGAATTTAGATGAAGTCTGCTGGAACCGGCTACCCATGTTCCATCGCTCGTTCGCTCGTCGCAGCCCTCATTAGAAGTCCATTTTATTCCGTTCAAAATCCACCTAAGGCTCTACAATTTCTATTTTCACCCGACTACTTCTATATAGACACTTATCAGGGACAACGTTATTATGCGCGCGGTTGCAAACATGTTTATCGAACGGTTCAGCTTATTACCGAGGTGGCTCCCGAGGAAGTGTATTTCCGTCATGAAGAAATGTTACTGCGACTCAATGAAAAATAAGATATTTTTGATGTTCAAAACATATCATGGTTTATTGTTGTTTTCGAGATTGAAGGTGTTATCCAAAGTATTTAAGACACCTCTGATGTAAACATAACAAACAAAAAG
Source organism: Eretmocerus eremicus (assembly GCA_030522705.1). Classification (NCBI taxonomy): domain Eukaryota; kingdom Metazoa; phylum Arthropoda; class Insecta; order Hymenoptera; family Aphelinidae; genus Eretmocerus; species Eretmocerus eremicus. Next base: position 10,866 of record JAPYYZ010000989.1, read on the forward strand.
TTCTCATCGGCATGGCTCTGAATATGAAATGTCAAAAACAGGGACACACTGTTTTTTGCCCTCGATCAAAAGTTTCATCGATCAGGCATTGCACAACCAAATCACCGAAAAGAATCTCATCAACATCAAAATCATGCGTGAAATGCAAGGGAATTGGAGCGTGATCGTCTCTCAAAATATTTTTCCATGTCACGTATGCAATAAAAAAAATCCTGTTTCCTCCACTAAATTTATGTATAAAATCAGGAGCCCTGAACCATGAGAAAGGTCGTTGCCTCGAGCCGTAAAATGCTTTAGTATAACCACGAGTCACCTCCACCGAGTATTGAATACATCATGCGGCGGCTTGTACTTCACTCGACTCTTTGAGCCACCCAAGAGATGTAATGAAGCGGCAACATTGTTCGCGAGACGTGGCAGGAGGCAAAGAGCTGTCGACAAGGCTGTCGCAAGCGAAATGGTCCCGCTTTTCCGTGTTTTCCGCTCGCTGAGCGCGCGCCTCACGGCCGTTCATCCATTCGTATTTTGATCGACTCTGTCTGCCACATAAATTCCGGCGCGACGAATGCAACAGTCGACTCGCACAGCGTGAAAAACACCGGAGCCCATGCAACGACTACTTATTCAGCTGAGCGAGAAGGCAGAGCCGCATGCGGCGGAGGAAAAAAAAAGTCAGGTGCTTCATAGCTTTGCTGTCAATAGGTGCGCGCGTGCGGTTTCTATACCTAAACAACAAACCGTAGGCTATCCAAAACAACAGAATACTTTCGATGTGTTCTGGTGTGACAAAAGTAATATACTGCCAGGATGAATTTCGGTATTTAGAAGTTGTGATTCAATTCACTTATCTGAAGTATTATCATGCAATTCTTTTGCAATGATGCAATGGTCTTCTTTGAATTTCGGAATACACTTTTGCAACATCAGTTCTCGACAAGCCTGCTCAAAAAGAAAAAAAAAGTAGTGGGATGGCGATTAACGAGGAAGCAGAAATCAGATTCACATTTGCACATAATCGAGATCGAGCTCACGGGACATGTATGTACGTTGACCGTTTCGAAGCCCACTGAGATCTGATTGTTTGCACAAATAACACATGTTTAGATCATTTTTGTTTCCGTAAATGAAATATCTATAATATATGATATGAAAGCGTAGGTACAATGTTGAGAATATTATAATCCGGTGCACCAAATGATCTATATCGTCTTACTGTTGTGACCACAAACGAGAAATAGTTTACTGTCTGTTAACTATGCATTTCAATTTTTAAAAATCCCGACCAGTTGTACTGTGATCGATCCACTCTTTTTTGCTGATAATTTGAGGCGCTTATACAATTAAAAGTCCGAGAATAATACTACCTTGCCGTGAGTTTTGAAGAGACGGGACGCTTTTTAGGGCTCACGCTGTCCTTTTTTCACCCGGCACGCTCGATTATCCTGTATACACTAAAACTTCATATAGCTACAGCGAAGTTGCAGTGCATGTGTGTTATTTACCATACACTGCGAGTCTCGCGACACACCTCGTTGGATAAGCGATGGGCTGGTCCTGAGAGATTACATACGAACTCTCGGCATCGCGCGAGAGCTGCATTCCATTGAGCGGGCATTAATTTATTGATGCGCGGTGTCCCTCACATATTCTTACAGTACGAGTTGCATGCGACCCTTGCGCGCATGCATACCTGAATTACGATGCCGACTCCGTCTGGCTTGCACGAAACCATAATACTTACACAGGTATTTGCGGAGCAATGCACTGAGCTAGACCGAGAATCGCAGAATGGCATGCGTTGCTGTTTTGCATTTTAGCTGCTGAATGCTTATAGCGTGGACAATAAAGTGATCCGCATAGCCGCTACTGGTGGAGAATTAAGAAAGGCTGCTGTTTTGATGCAGCACGAAGGCAAAGATCATGCTAGAGAAAACCTTCTTGAGTGACATCATCTTTCAGTCTAATACAAGGAGTTCTAAATAGAAGGGGACAAACTCCAATGTCATAGGCGATATTTTGTTTATATTGAATGTTTTGGGAAATTTTCACTTGATCCCCATGATTATTTGAATATTATATTGATCTCTTAGCCCAGGAATTAGCTGACGGCATAGGTGGCGACCATGAGTTTTGGCCCAACGCAATCGACCATAAAGTCTGTGAGAATGTGGATCTAAGATAGCAGATTCTAGGAAGCGCGCAAAGACAACCAAGTTCATCAAGTCTATGAACGAATGATTCGAAATTGTATTTCAGACTTTTTATTGCACGTTCATAGATTAACTGTTGGAAATGAATAGCTCGAATACTCGTCCACTCATAATTATTAAATGAAATATTTTCAAAATGCCAAATAAATAGTTGGAAACACGAACGGAGGACATTTATGGGTATAATTTGTTTATCGTTTAGATAGATTCTAGTACAATTCTTCAAAGCTCTTTTTATGAGATAAAATTGACATTTTTGTTTGCTACTTTGATGATTGAGTCATCTTATTCAATTGTCTTTCAATCACACCTATTGCTGGTCTTTGGAAACTCTACAATTGTGACAGACATGCAACAGCTCGCAAACAGCTCCGAATATTGAGGTTGACTGCGGCAGAATCTTATCAAAGCTCGGAGCAAACAATGTCAGTATCACTTCGAAACTCCGGAGCCCTCCAAAAGTTTCCTCTCACGACTGAATCCCACAAGTGCAAATCAGCGAAAGGAAGAGAGACATTCCTTTGCATCCGAGTTCATAGCGAGGTCTACGCTCACGTTTGCTCTCTCTTTCTCGATTCGTTGAGGCGGAAATTCTTGTCTCCTTTTCGCGATTTTGGAGGGAGAAAAATTCTAAATTGTCCAATTTACTAGTACTTTAGCAGCTGAATTGCTGTGTAGATCACGGATTTGACAATTATGGGCCTGCTTGACAAACTAAATCAGGAATCGCTCCTCAATCATTTCGTGAATCATAAGAGCAAGTTTGTCTTGTGAAGTTCGCAAAGAAGATGTTGCGTTTCCTTTCGTAAGACTTTCGTTGCGATGGGGTCGATCGATGGGCTTCGCTAGATGGAATTTCTTGGTCGAAAGAGGATCTGTGGCTCAACAAACTTCACCGACAGGTTGGTATGAATAGTTGAATATCTTTCACACACACGAGCAATAGTTTTTTTATGAGAAAAATTATTCACCAATGGTCAGGAAAGAATATTTATGCATAATTTTGCATTTTAGAAGAAAATTTCGTAATTTTCATCGCCGGATCGAATGCGTTAAGGAATAATTTGATATTATTGGTCATTCATTCTCTGTGAGTACTCTTGTATACTATTTTTCGGAAAATAATAAATTAGTAGCTCCATAGCACTTATTCGCAAGGTTGAAAAAACAAAAAAAGATCAGAGGCGCTGATTTTTTCCAACCAATCGATGTATCAGTAGCCTCCCCAAAAAACTGAGAGAATTCCTGCGAGTATGAGGGCCAAATCGGCGAGTACGTGTACTGAATGGGGCATATTTAACAGTAAATTGCTCAACTTGTCAAGAACTATACTCATTGATCCCCAAAATTCATTTGCCAAAAGTTACAAATAATTTGATCTGAATTGAATGTTGTATGCACATATGCATTGTCGTCAAATTACCCTCATTTTGCTTGATTTCGTTGATACTGTCTGACAATCCAATAGAATTCGACTGGGAATACTTTAAACTGAGAGAGATATCGATGACTTGTCGATGACTGTAGAATCGTCGGAAGATCTTGTTGTGAGTTCATCAGGAGTCCCCAATATTTCCCATAGCAGACAACCCAATCAGCCCCGCGATTCGGGGCTGATGAAAAATTATATGAAAAATGCTTTGCGAGCTCCAAAAATTTACTACGGCCGCATACCTCTCTCAATCTCCCCGTGCGCGGCGCACACTCGCAGAGGACCAGAATTAAGAGAAACGTCGCGTGCGAATAAACGGCTCATACGCGTACAGGTGCATGCAACATGGCGAGAATATGCGCGGCGGGCATCGCGCGGAGGCTCGCTTGGAACGCGGAAATGCACTCTCTCGAAGCTCGCTGCGGCTCGTTCGCTCGGCGCCGCAAGCTCCGCGGCATCGAAACAGCTCGCGCGCATAGCGAAATGGGCCGCTGCAAAGGCCAGAGCTGACCATGGCTGGATCGCACGAGCAGAGAGCCGCGTGCGCAGACAACACGCGGATGCCAATCTCGTTTTCGTCCGTAAACTGCACGCCGTTAGCTATGCGTGTATACGTGCACAAGAGCCTCGAGGCCTGTGTGCGCGTTGCGTAACGGCACGCGGCGCAGCAGCTCTCTGTGCACCGATCGATATCGAAATTCCCGTACGGCTGACCCACTATCGCCCCTCCCCTAAACCCGCAGCGCCATTCACAAAGCCCTCTCCCCGAGGAAAGTACGTATATCTACGTGTCGACTTGGGCTCACTGCGGCTGCGTAGATAGGTACACCATTGCTTGCGATGCGGCACTTCGATTTGCAACCTGATGCTCTGTGGTTTGAGCACGTGGACCGTTTTTCAGATTCCCGAATACAGAGAATTTTGATACATTCAATTTTGATAGTTACATCTGGGAACTTCAGTCTTAATGAGTGGATGTGCAGAGTACAGTGGTTCACTAACGTTATGATTTTGTATGCAGCTATTATACTTGGTTCTGGTACAATCATGCTAAGGGACACTGACCCCGAGAGGGCCATACATCCGGATCACGGATTTGGCTGAAACTTTGGAAATAGCCTCGCTTTGGTGCCAAAGGATAAAATCCAGAGCCGCAGAGTCTAATGCCCAATAATTTTCGAGATATAGCCCAGAATATTAGCATTGCGAGTATATCTACAGGTATAACTTTTTCACATGGTCCCATATGATCAGTGCTCATATTCTGGGCTATATTTCGAAAATATTTGGGCATTAGACTCTATGGCTTTGAATTTCATCCGTTTGCATCAGAGGGAGACGATTCCCAAAGTTTTAGCCAAATCTGTGATCCGGATGTATGATCCTCTCCTGATTAGAGGAACTGATTCAAGGACAAGGACGACGCTAATTTGTAAAGATTCCCTCTTATGCGATCGAAAGTAACCATGTATTCTCTTGTAAGCTTCTGATTAATTGACCAGATTAAGAAACACTTTGGAATAGTTCATGCAATCGAAAAGGAAAGCTCGTATGAATCATTTATTTCAGCTCAAAAATATATTTATATTTATAAAAAACATGCTATCAACAACCAACTTTAACTCTTGCAAAATCACTTCAAGATTATACTTCGATAGATTGGTATTAGGTAAGTTCGGGGATATTGAAAAACGACACTGCAACATATTGATCGCCCAAGTCATCGTAAATTTTCGCAATGATTTATGAACATGAGTTAGAAACACTATACTCTCGAGCACTAGGCTCATATGATTTATCGTGGTTTTCCGAGAAGTTCGACTTTTACGCGGCTCGCTATTAGTTTTGACGTCATTGTCATTGTGCTGAGACTGTTAAGAGTGTGATATATATTGGCCCAAGCAGACCTTTTCTGTTGAGCTGTATTGTTGAGATACTTAGATCATCTTCGTTAGGGCGGGTTTTCAATGCAGTTCAAAGCTCAAAGGGCGCGCTATCCGAGGAGCTGGCAATCTGAGTTGAGAATAAAACAATGGATTCGAATGAGCAAATGCAGAATGAGGTAAACAGAACCATTGACGAGCGTCACCTATGGTTATGGTTATCTCTTTTATCACAAGTGTTTTGATTATTTACGGCCATGACTTTCAATTCATTATTGTCTCGACAATGTCGAGCTTGTAACGTTGCTTAATTCTGTTTTCAAGAGTTTGACCGTGCACATAGAAGAAGCAACAAAGGTATGACTTTGTGAGAAATGCATAGGATTGTACTCTTTTCCCTGTTTGATTTACGCACTCTTCTCTAGGCACTTCATACTTTTGTATACGCCTCACTTGTATTGTATAGTCAGATGCACTCACTCAAAGCTTTCAATGCTATTTGCGTTTCACAGGTCCTTGAGTAGAAGGTAAAAGCTTTGTGAATTGGTGGATTGGGAATTTCCACGAGCTTATGAGTTATTGCCCC
>JAPYYZ010000990.1:0-22368 GCA_030522705.1 Eretmocerus eremicus
TCGATCTAAAACCAACTTTTACCGGCTGATTTTGATTGCCCGTAATTGGTTCTATCAAATCTTTGCAATCAGTTTTCAGTCTCTCAGTCATCATACTGCGGAAACTGTAGGATCCGCGGAAATGCTTATCACTGAACCATTTGGACCTAGAAGATGAGTGTTTTAACAAGATTTTTGCTCGTTAGAGCGCGATATTCATCTTTCCCCTCACGATGCTTACCTTGTGATAGCCTGTGGCTTAGGAATATCATACACATGGCCCAAAAACTTGTTCAGGATGAAGTGAAACTCGTCCATAACTGTCTGATCGTCCAGATTCTCTACATACTTCGCATTGGGGCCGACGAGCCAACCGGACAATACCCGAGGTTGAAAGTCCACGGTAAAAAACTCGAAGACATCACAAAGCCAGGATCTACCCTGCATGGTGAATAAACAAGACCCTGTATTTTTGGGCCACCATCGATGCGGGAATTCGAGAAATATCTTATTGGCTACGCCTATACTCAATCCCTGAAAAAGAGATCATACGTACATCGAAATCAGTATGAGAGATTTCGGTTGATTATTATTGATTGGTCTCGAAAGTGGATAGGGTCATTATCATTACTTCAATTGCTTGGATCTTTGGATTCGGCAGTGCAGGCTTGAATATTTTCTTGTGCTGCTCTTTCAAAACTCCCAACGATGGAGTGAATATGACACTGTTGGCTTTGAATTTTGAACCGTTCGATGCCACAATCTCTACGTAGTTCTTCGAGCCGTACTCGATAGAGGAAATTTCCACATTGAACAATATTTTTTCATGTACTGGTAGCCTTTTTTGTGATCCCGGATAGTTTTTCTGTAAGAAGAGCATGAGTGGTCTTTACATCGTTGAGGATAGTGAATTGAACAACAAGAGTGGAGAGTGATGTTCCCACACGAGCTGTCGTGAACAGTGCACTTCCACCAGAGTTGTCTATATACTATTTTTTGCAATTTCTGTGCGGAACGTTGCTTCATTTTTCGACTAAATTCGGTTCACTCATTTGAGCACGTCAGATGATAGTTCATTACTAGACTCAATTTATATTCAAACACTCGAAATTCACAGAAATTGTGCTGGAATCTTCCTACTGTGATATGAATGATTGATAGCGTAAGGTTGGGCGAGGATCTGAAATCTGATTGATCAAATTCTCGGGCACTCGGGCACTCAGGCTGGTGCGTCGGGGGCTAACCTCGACCAGATCGCTTCAGTCGTCCTGAAGAACCAGATTTGCCAAGAAATTGCGAAATGCACTATTATCAATCCTAGAAGTCAAAAATTGTCCGTATCTTTTATTTTTTATAAAAAAACTTTCCAGCAATACCCTTCAGTTCGACCTCGTATCTGACGAGCTCTGAAAGGTATACTCGTCGAGTTGGAGAAATCCAATAATTCGACTTGTGTAATTTAGAATCAGCACATGTGATGTTTCATTTTTAGCTTGACAGGGCCAGTCATTATACATATTAATATAGCTTGTCAATTGATGATAGGGATCATAGAGAGGCTCTTGGAGAAAAAATGATGGTACCCAATCGAAAGATCTCGCGTTGAGTGGAACAAGAAAATGTGGATGTTTGATTGAAGTTTCTCAAATTACAGTAAAACCTCGTTACGACGAACTTGAAGGGACCGGCTCGTGAGTTCGTATAGTAACCGGGTGTTCGCTCTAACGGGGTAGCGTGCTCCCTCCTTAATACGAATCAATTTGTATAATTGAGGGAGAAGGGAGGGAAGAGGAAACGAAATGAAATTATTACCCAAAGAGGACTATTTCATCATTTGATTGAAACAAAAGCCTCCTCATCCGTAGCTCTGGCAAGCTTTTTCACACCAACATAATGTACATACAATCAAGTAGAAATCATTTGTAAAAAAAAATCAATAACCATTCAATCATCATTTAACGACAATCTAATAATATCTCATCATAGGCATTAAAAATTCGATCATGGCGATAGCAACAAAACAATTCGAATATGATTATAGAGTTGTAGTAAATTCTTCGGGAAATATTTATCTAGACTCTCCTTTCGAGTATTTTTCTGATTCATTCGATTGAACTCGGTCATCAAGAACTCGTGAGAAACCAATAAGGTTTGACACTCGAGCGGAATGGTTTCCGCCCTTTAGAACAGAGTTTTGACCCTCGCCCTTGGCTCCATCCGAAAAAATCGCTCGTAATTCAGAACCAATTTTACGCCACGTTATCGAAATAGTATATTTCCGCATCGATCAGCAAGCGGAGCAGACTGTTTTGGGTGAGCTCCGACTTTCCACGTTGAAAACCGCGCTCGGTAAATTTTTCACTCAACTTCACGCACAGAATCGCATAAAAGCTATTTCTAGAGATTATTTGATCGAGATTTACTTACTGTCAACAAATCGAATACTTTGCAGTAACCATTCGTTTTCCAATTCAAAACTGGGTCTCCTTCGCAAGTCCAATACTCTTTCAGTCGGGTGGCTGAGACATCAAACCATGTATCACTACATTCAATTGAATTATGGTATTTGTGCATCCAGTTGATGGTCTGCTCTGCTTTTTGCGGGGTAATCAATGGGTGACACTTGATCTCTTTGCGGAATCTTGGTAAAATCAAACGAGGTTTATATTTTGAGAATTTGTTTCCGGAATTCGTAACAATCTGAATGTACCCAAAATTGAAGACGTCTGTATATAGATGACTCACTCTTAATAAAAGAATGATAGTGATAACGTATCCGTCTTGTTAGAATATTTAACATCTCTACCACAAGTATGAGTTTTTTTTATCGTGTTTGCATGAAAGGAACACTGTCACGCGGATTTACGTCTTTCTATCACAGCTAATCGGATAACTGTGTTCGATAGACAAGTAGTAAGATTTGGTTTCCGCAACCTCGTAATACTTTCGACCCGGTCCGAAAAATATTACTGTGGCTGCAGAAATAATTTCTTATCCTCTGTATTGATAATATAGAGCATTGAGAATGGATGTTCCGAAACTCCCTGGACGGAAAAAATATTAATATTGAATACCTCGCAGACATTCTGTATCTAAAATCAATGTGGAATTAATAAAACTCTTAATTGCGAGTCCATTCCTTTGGACTATTGAAACATTGGTATACTTTTCGATGAGATACTTCGTTAGAAAATGTTTGGCGAGGGACACATGGTCGATTCCTTCAAACCGCGCGATTCTGACTCAATGAACAGCGGAGGAGGTCCTCAGATGCAAAGAAAGAGGACCTCTTCCTAGCGATAATGCTAGTCATTTAAACGGTATCTTCAGTTATTTTAGAACAATATACGCGACGTAGTTCGAAGAAACTCTGAAACTGCGCCAGATTTTGCAATGATACAGATAATATATTTCACGCTTTAAAGTAGTCTCAAAATTTTTAGTAGTGGCTGAACGAGCTTTCCGGATACAGGGCCCTCTCTCATGGTGTAATGCACCGAGAAAGTTTTTGCCGGACATCATAATTAAATGAATAATTAGGCTCTATAACTATCGAGCCACGATCCCGACACATCTTATTTTGCAGAAAAAAAGTTGAACTTTTCTTTATGTCATATCTGTTGCTATACTCTGAATTTACGACTAAAGGTGAAATTTCTAACTTGGACCTTTTCGAGTAGTAAAGTATCTGGTACGAAAAATTTTGAGCCTCAAGGAATATTTGAGCAGCATTACCGTGAGTACCTCCGAAAATTTAGCAAAATCCAAAGGCAGAATCTCGACCACTGCCACACATTTGGAAAGGATTCTAAATCCCTGCTCCCGTGATAGACATACAATATTATGACCGAACGTGGAAATTTCACACCGCAGAAATTGACAGTACTTCATTTCATGCGAGTATTATGTCCATGAAGTGCGTACATGTTGGGCGCTTCCCTGCCTGAAAAAAAAGACTCATTTGTAATGACTCAGGGATTTTAGACATTAGAAATGACTCGTTTGAGGAACGGCTCACTAGACATTTGAAAAAATCGTCAATAATCATGAATCATTTTTAATGAGTCATTCTCAATAAATCATTTCTCTAAATAAGTCATTGCTAATGTCTCAAATTCCTGAGTCAGTACAAATGAGTCATTTTTTAGGCAGGATTATGACTGTATGGGACGAACAAGAGATTGGCTTACTCTCTCAAAAGTATTGTGCCACATACTTTTCGGTAGAATACACAATGGAAAAATGGTAATCCGAGAGTATTACTCTATTTCCCACGATTACCACAATTCATTGAACAGTTTCAATGGAATCATCCATATATGCTTGATTCCCTGCATTGAAACTGCACCATTGGCTGTCCGGAGCTGATAATCATGGAAAATCGAATAATACTGCCGGCCTACTATTTTTCCATGATGTATTTTATTGAAAACTATGGAGCACAATAGTTTTTAGAGCAAAAATCAATCTCTTGTCGGCTCCATACAGTCATAGGTATTCGAAACGTCCGTATTGTGGCATGTCCTTAGCCCGACTCTCGCATTTCATGTGCGTGACATTCAGATAAAATGTAACACGGTCGATTTTGGCAATGTGAAACTTTAATATTTGGTCATAATATGGCACATCTATCACAGGAAGATTAACCTAGATTTTTTTTGAGTGTGTGGTTGTGGTTGAGATTTGGGCGATGGGTTGCTCACTTTTCCGAGATACTCAGGTATTGATGCTCAAATATTTTTCGAGACTTAAAACCCCTCTAGGACGGTTCCATTACCATTCAGAAAGGTTCAAGTTAGGAATCACACCCTCACCCTAGCGCTCGATGGAACATGTACCCAAAAATGTGAGAAAGCTTCAATTTTTCTGCTACAAAACAAGAAAAACGCGTTTCGTGGCTCAATAGTTATCAAGCGCAGTTCGACCATGGTACCTAACAAAATTTTTTTTCAATGGGTCGCACCACGAAGAGGCGTCCTGTATTCGGAAAACTTGATTGGCCACCACTAGACATTTTGAGACTAATTTAAAGCCTAAAATATCTGTGAATCTATCGTGCTAAAACTGATGAAAATATCGTGCGGTTTCAACGGAGTCGCCCGTATACTTATTTTTCATAAATATCAGATCCGAACATAAACTTTGAGAGTAACAGTAAAATCGGCCGTAAGTTGGCATTTTAGCTTTTGCTTTAAGGCAATCAGAGAACCGATTTAAAGGAATTCTTTTCATGATGCCTGAAAAATGCACAAGCTCTCAAAATTGAGAAGATTATGATATTCTTTAGTTTTGTCCCACATCTAGTGGAAGACGATGATACTCTTTCAATTTTGAGTGTTTTTGCATTTGTACATTCATGACGTAAAAAACAAGCTTTATCTAACTGGGCATAGCATTTTCCGATCTTGTAAGATAATTTTATTGAATCGACCCATCTTGCTCATCTGGAGAGTTCAAATCTATTGAAAAAGTTTTTTATTTTGAGTTTTTCTTTTTCAATTATTGCAAGAGTGATGAAAAGTGAGATATGAGTAATTGCAGTGTAGTTAATAAGTGCGAAAGTATCAAGACGACGACGGAAACTCGAGGTACCACTCTTTGTTACAAATAATAATAAGGTAGATAGTAGTACATACATCATCGCAAAATAGTGTATGGAATTGCTACAAACTAAAAGATTTGATTGTAAAAATGAGCAGTCAAAATAAACCTTACTGGAATCATGCTCAGCATAGATTATGCTACTTTTTATCAATGTCAAACAAAACTAGTCAAAGCTATCCTAGAATAAAATTCCGAGAATCTCATGCAAGTAATAATGTCATACTCACTGTTGAGTGAAATATTCACCCAAGCTGGTACCTGGCTCATGTTTAATGTTGCATGCATCGTCAAGGATCTTGTGATATATTCTCAAAATCTCTACTGATTCTTCTGTTGAAGTGACTTCACCAGATGCATTCACAAAAATGTGTTTTGAGGGATCGTTGATATTATGTGATGATTCAAGCACATTATGAGAAGAGGCAAGATTATAAACAACATTATTATGTTCTCCATGGCACCATTGAGCTCCTAATTCAACAATATTATCCGCTGCAATAGAACATATGGGAATCAACCAAAGGTACTTACAATGCTGTCATGAGAATATTTGATTAATAATAAGTTTACCAAAATTTTTGGTGTATATTCTTCCTCCAATTCGATTTTTTGCTTCAAGAACCAAAACACTGTGTAAACCCCTTTCTAGTAGGCGTGATGCGGCTGCAATTCCGGCAGCACCCGCTCCAATAATTATTATCTGAGGCTCAATCATTTTTTGACGTGTTTTCAGAGCTCCGTTGAACTGAGAACTAACAATTATTGCTTTCACGTGGTAGTTGAGATAGAACGTTACAGTCTCCCATTTCTCGCATGGTGAGTAACGTTCGTTAGATAACGGATAATCGACAATCCTATCAGACACGAAGATACTGACGAGATAAGAGTCAAACTATCAATGCAAGAGAAAGTTTGTTATTTGCTGTTGATGCCATTTGTCACTCGGTCAGATTCACGATGTCTGCCGAACTGTAGATTCTGCACGCGCGGTCTGTTTGTCGTCTGCTCGTAGGTCCCGACCTAGTCTAAGCTGAACAGTCAAAAAGCGTGCTCAGGTAGCGTTGGTCTTCGAACTTCGAAGAAGTAAATCATGCCGGTTTTTTTGCGTACGAAGTGTTTACGTGCGGATTCTGTGTTCGTGCTCTGAAAAAAGATTTCGTGAACGATTGTACGTATTGATGACTTTGCAGAGTAGTACCTCAAGATCCTTTCCAGAGAGATTAAGAATCATTATCGTTGTATGACTAAAGAATTTAGCTGACAGGTTAATCTCAGCCTCCCTTGGATTTATAATTAAAAAAGGTACTTCTTTTGTAAAGAGTATTAAGATTGGGTCAGCAATTTAGTGGCTCCTGTCAATGAACAATTGATACACCCATAGATCTCAAGATGGAAGATCAAGCTTGTCCTCGTTGTAAAACAACAAAGTATCGGAATCCATCCCTGAAGTTGATGGTCAATGTTTGTGGACATACGTTGTGTGAAAGCTGTGTGGACTTACTTTTCTTAAAAGGTACTTACCCATTTTTGTATGTTGATCTTTAGATGATTCTTTGACAATTTTATTAAATAATATGTAAATTAGTAAATGAAGAACACATGAGAACCATTTCCTTTTTTAGGTTCTGGTGCTTGCCCTGAGTGCCAAACAGCTCTCAGAAGAGTAAATTTCAGAGTTCAATTATATGAAGATGCAATGGTGGAGAAAGAAGTTGACATTAGAAAGAGGATCTTGCGCGATTTCAACAAGAAAGAAGAGGATTTTGCCACACAGCGAGAGTATGATGACTATTTAGAAGAGGTTGAGAACATTATTTACAATTTAGCAAATAATATTGATGTCATTGAGACTAATAAGAAGATAGAACAATACAAAAGGGAGAACAAAGAGTTAATACAGAAAAACAAAACTAAACTAGGCAAAAAAGATAACGAGTTGGAAGAACTCTTAGAAATAGAAAAAATGGAACAAGAAGAAAGGCGACAGCAGCTTTTAAAGCAAGAGATGGAAATAAAGAAGAGAAAAATCAGAGAGAAAGAAGCTTTGATTGATGAGTTAATGTTTTCAGAAGGAGATGCCAAAAACATAGTTCAATCATTTACCTCTACAATACAAGCTACAGCAGAGGAGGCAAAACTTGTGCCTAAGGTCACAGAATTCAGTACAGGAATCAAATTCAGACAACAAAGTAGCTCCAACTTTCTTCCTGTTCCTAAAGTGGAAGAAGGTCCTACATTCTCTTACTCTCCAATTACTCAAGAAATTCAGGGACCAAGCCCTCCAGGTTGGAAGGAACTCCAAAGTCAAGGCTACGTTACTCATGTTAGGGCTGAAAGTGAGGGAGAAAGAGCAGGTGGATTTTCAGCCAAGATTGCCTGTTTACGGGCTCTTCAAGAGGCAATGGCTGGTTTGTATCATGAATCATCCCAATCATTATCAGAAGTTCCTACAATTTCTTGATTTACTATTCAAATGTATTCTGGATAAGAGAGCTTCAGGCTAAGAATCAATTTCAAGTGTACTAAATTTTTTTTGTTATTATTCAACTAGTTCACGGCTTCTCTTACATGTTCAAGTTTGAGGTGCGTGTAAATATAACAGTAAAGTTCAATTTAATTTAAATGTAAGAGTTACAAACCAAATAGCTATTTTAATATGTAAAACATTTCAATCGCATAGCTACCCCTATGGTCATTTGTAAGAGGAGTTATCCCAAAGGTACAAATTGTTTACAAAATATCTGATACCACAAATAAATGTGTTTCAGACGTTAAATTCTGACATATTCTATGATTACGTATACTCAAAATCTTGGGAAAGATTAGGAATGATATGTACAAATGATTATCTACCTCTAAAGTATGTCTGGAGATAAACTTATGATTTTCTGTACAAGAAAATTTTCAATAACTGCTTTGGCTGCAACAGAAAATAAATTTTCTCAATTTAGATAGTTTCACGATATTTATGATTCAGAAATAGTAAATACCTGTTGTTGCGTTTTTGAGGGTAGCTGCCTTATATGCATTAACTCCATATACATTACAAGTAGTTACCTCAGCCCCTCTGGTAAGTAGTTCGTAACATACATGTGGATGATCACCTTGGGCCCCATATATGAGTGGCGTATTTCCTTCCTGTATCAATAGATTGTTTGGTTCATTACAGATGTGAAGAATGAGTCACAAAATTGTCAATAGAAAAATGCACACATATGTTCAAAAAACAGTATTCGTTGGACATTTGAGAAGAATCTTCGAAACATAGAATCTGGAGATGTGATAATCAATTGTTCCATCAATATCAGAGGAACTTTCTTGATGTAGAAGGTCAATTCTTGATAAATTCTTTTTGAGGAAACATGAGTATCAGATTCTTGATAAAAAAAATGAGCATAAATGTAATAGTAGATACTTTCTATGTGACATGGTTTTAGTATTCACCAGCACAGAATGCTTACATCTTCACTGGCATTTGGGTCAGCTCCATGATTTAATAGTAGTTTTACAACATCATGATGTCCAAAAGCAGCAGCTAAGTGGATAGCTGATTGACCATGAGACCCCTTGTAGTTTTTATTAGCTCCAGCTTTGAGTAAGAGTTTGGCACAACTAATTTGACCATAACCAGCTGCCCACATTAGTGCAGTCAACCCATTTTCATCAGGGTTATCAACAGATCCTAGATGGATGTTCAAAATCATCAAGTTAGTGAAATGTCTGAGGAAATGGTCTATGATTAAAATGAAATCATTTCAATCATTAATGTTTACCATGATGGATATTGTCCTCTGTAAGTTCACCTTGACCTGCCAAGGTGTAGAAAGTAATATCACTTCCAGTGTAAGATGATGGAATTTCAGTCTGGGTGTTACCTCTTTGTAAATTAGTCAACACTGTGGGAGGCTTAAAAGGAGATTGTTATTGCTTTGATTCATTTTCAAATACGCTCATGCATCTCATACAATACCTTGTATGGTCGAAATGCACTAGTTCTATTAGCATCTTGCCAAGCACCAGGTGCCCAAGTTTTTGTAGTTTCAATTGGTTCAGATTTGCAACTTGTAACATTGACATTTCCAGGCTTACATATTACTGGTCTAGGTCTTATCCCAATGGGAGATCCTGCTCTGTTGCATGGCAAAATCCTGCAATTGGATTCAGAAGGACTAGATGGGTACTCATCGGTAAACTCTATTTCTTCTTTCATAGTAGAGTTAAATCCAATGAAATTGTGATCTATAGTGTTTGGAGTCTGTCTACAATTTTACTAGCCCTAATCTCCTTGCTTTGAGTATTTCAGGAGTCTCAATATTGAAGATAATGAATTAGAGGTAAGAAGTATGAACTTCATGAATTGTTGCTTTGCATTTCCCAACTGCAGCTCACATTGCTCACAGAATCATTAATAGAAACATTTTCTGTGGACATCTTGCTCTCCTTGCGGTAGGAATAATGACAGCCTCCACTTGTTAGTTCCGTGAAGTACTTTTTCGTCTTGTAAATGTTGGTTCACTCTGAATTAAGTAGACAAGCGGTTTCCTTGATTCCATCCACATGTTGTTTGATATTTGATCGGTCTTCTTCAATTGGCGCTATTATTCCCGAATGTAACTGGATTTCGTGGCGCCGTTGACCGCACATAAGCAGGGTGTTTAAGTTACTCTCACGGGGCTCCGCTGGTTTGGAAACGTAAGTAATTTTGCTTTCTATTATTTCCAGTGTTGATGTTGACACTTTGCACCTGACAGTGAAAATTCAATCATCAACATTGTGACAGAGGTTTACAAGTTCAACGGCATGATTTCTTTTAATAGAGCTTGAATTACTCTACCGGATGACATACCTCGTTTAAATTGATCGATTTGACTACTTAAGATGTCAATTTTCAAAATGTTCTGAAACCATTTTCCTTCTTGGCTCTTGGAATTCTTATAACTCCAGGAATATCTCTGTCAGAGCTATTATCCTCGGTTCAAATGAAAGCTCTAACTTCGACGCGTTTAATTTCCGCATGGAAAAATGAGCGATGACAAATATTGTGAGCAATAAGACCGTGATAAACTTTTTGCAGCGAAAATGGATTTGGAGCACAAAAGGTGGAGTAGGTAGCAGAAGCTGACAGAAGCAGTGCTGTGCTGAGCTGGTGTAGCACCGATAGGGCCGGGTTTTCAGTTTTGCGAGTCAATTAGTCACATGTGATCTATCGCACCTACTTTTCAATCTATTAATCAAGTTGTTCAAATCGAGAGCTTTGATTTGAACCAAAGTGGATGGGTCTGGAAGTAATATTAGCGGAGCTGTGAAAAATTCAACTGTCCGGGCGAGGGCGACTTCTGGACTTTTTAAAAATCAATATCTCAAATGGTCAAATTGACCCAAATGAACATGATACGTCATTGAATAGAGCGATTCAGGTCTAATCCAAAACGAAGTCAACTTGAATTTCTGAGTGAGCTTTACAGCGCTGTCAAGTAAAGTTGTCATGTGCCGATAGAATCATGTGTTCTTCTGCTAGGGCTTGTGACAAACAAACATGGCGACCATCGTGAGAGGTGAGTCGAACACAACTTGTTTTGGGCGTTGATTAAGAAACAGGACTTTTTCATTCGAATAATTTCATATTTGTGCATGAAAAGCTCATCAACTTGATATATTACACATCATAATCATGCTTTTGATCTCTATTCTTGGTCTTTTTCAACGAAGACACTGGTGAAATTTGGAATAGACTATTTGATCACCGCCCCTTCATTCAAGGAGAAGTTACATTCTTTTTACGTGAATTCCAGGTAAATTTTTCTCATGCTCATTTTTTCAACTATCAGTCCTTTTTTGTTGCTCATAATTTTGAAGTTTATTATGCCTTCAACAAAATATGGCATGAGTTTTTAACCAACTCTAAAGTGGAAAACTCTGATAATTGAAATTTATCACCATTTACCATATCTAACAATAAGCTCTATTTACATGGTCATTAAATAAGATGAAAGAATCTGTGGGAAAGCATGATATAGATTCTGTGTTTCTGACTATTTTTAATTAAATTTCAGGATAAGCGAGATGATAGAGAAGTAGCACGACTATTCAAGATTCTTGAGTACTCATCTGAGCTTGGCCAGAATCATTTGGATCGTGCTGAACAATTAGGCGACGATCATCTACCCAGTTTGAAAGCTAATGTTGATGTGGCATTGAGCATGTGTGAATGTGTTCTCCAAAAAGAGGATCAATTCAATAGTGTGAGCCTGAGATTTTTTTATCCAAGTAATTCATCAAATACTTCAAATAATTAACTGCCATCTTGAAATGAATTTTAGGATGATAGATTAGAGAAGAACAGACAAGTGCGCAAAGGAGAATGGGAAAAATTTGTTAGTGATATTAGTGAAAAGTGTGAAAAAGTTGACCAAGAATTCCTGAGCAAAGAACAAGAACTCAAGGACTTTTATGCAAACCTTGAGAAGAAGTTGCATATAAAAGAATAATTCAGCGATTTTTACATGATGCTATTGGAAACTATTGAAGACCATCGGATAAAAATAAAACCAACAACTCAACTTGTTGAATTCCTCAATGAAAATATTGGCAACTCTGCAGATATACCAGAAAATATAATTCTTGTAAAGAATAGCCAAAACAATGAAAAATCAAACTGTTTTCTATTCTTGCAAGATATAAAGTGGCTAAAATCATATTTAGTGCATCAACACAAATCTGAACAGAAAATTTATATCCATGAACTCTTGAGAGGAGCAGATATCCAGCTACCTGAACCTAAAGTGACTCCTAGGAATCCAGTTCTGGAGGCTAGAATAAAAAAGTTGCAAGCTCAGCAAGATGCTCGAGATTATCAAGCAATGACCAAAGGAGTAGACTCATTCAGAAAACATTTACCGGAAGATACCATTGCCTTTCAAAGTAAGAAATCACCCCCTTATCATAAAATTAGTATTATTTGAGTAATTAACTTTGATTTTCTCATGTTTTAGTGAAACAAATTAACAAGCAGCTTATTGCTGTAGCACAGTTCATATTTTCTGTGATAGCTGGTTTTGCATTTGGATTTATTGGTGTTGAACTGATATTGGGTAATCTGGACTTTGGATTTAGACTTCTATTAGGAATTATGTGTGCTTTAGTCATAGCTCTTGCAGAAATCTATTTCTTAGCCAAGAAACTTAATGAAGATTATGATGAAGTACCACCAGGTCTTGTCTCCAAGACTAAGTTGCACCAAGAATGAGAAATACTTCTGGCATTGGATAAGGTTGATCACAAGTTGAAGTAACTTTGTTATTCATCCAGTGATCAGCCATGATACTTGCATTTTGCTGTATGTACTATTAATAGATTAATGTAGTGAGTTGTGTTATCACATTGAAGGTAAATTTGTTACAAGGAGTAAGTAGTGAGGTGAAAAAATATTATTATATGGAACACAGTAAAAATTATCTTCACACAATATGAAATCACCACATTCTTCCAAACATTAAGAACATTTGAAAATGGTAACAATATCTCAATACAAATTTTGTACAAATTAAATCCTACACTGGTACTTGTGGAAAATTAGGTTTTTGATTCTTCATCACTATCACTTTTACTGCTTTCATCAGATGAATCATTGCCATTTTTCTTATCATGACTATCATGAGTGCTGTCAGATGAATTGCCATTCTCAACTTTTTCATCACTTTCAGAGTTAGATTCACTGTCTGATTGACTGTCACTGTCTGAGTCAGAGGAGCTCTCTGAATTCTTTGCAGCCATCATTTCTTTGAACTGTCGCACAGTGATTTTTCTTGGCATTATCTCGCGTAAAAACTCTAAGGTATCAGTGGTTTGAACCACTTCAGCCAAGTTCTTATACTCTAAACTGCTGGCTGCATGGGACTTCTGATGAGCCTCGACTGATAAGTAGTGCACAAATAGTTCCTAAAATTTAGATTTTGGTTAAAGATTGATGCTCACTCATGGAATATTATGCAAAGTCTTGGAATCTGATGGTTTAAGGATAAAATTTGAAGAACTTACTGTGGCTTTGGCGACTAAAAAAAGGCAGTCTTGACTGATTGCTTCAACTTGAGGGCTGCTTTTCATAATTGTTTTAACCCTTGAAATGGGTAATCGAAGTTCTCTGATAGCTTTGGGTGATTGTTGGGTAGTCATGTTGAAAGAGTTAATACTTTCACTGCGACCGAGAACGTACTTATTTGTCAAAATTCTTCAAATTATGACAGAAAAAAGATAAGGCCCCGAAAAGATAACCAAGAGATAGGTGACTGGAATAAGCCCAAACTGCGGCCGTCTGTCGACTTCGTCAGAATGATCTAATTTCTTCTCGATGATTATTCATGCATAGTTCGGATAACAAACCCGAATAAGATCCACTTGACAGTTGATACGATTTTCTTATGAGAAATGTAGATGCATAGGTATGATGCTTTAGGCTTGTTTAGGCTCACTAGTTTTACCGCCACTGACCGGAACATGTAAACACGTCCAATAATGCCATTCGATTGTTCCTTCTTCCTTCTCGAGAGCTACAAACTTTGGCGCAACTACAGAAAATGTCCTTGTTGAATATTCAGCCTACAACTCAGGAATTTGGTGACCTCTTTCGGAAACGGCTATCGGCACATTTTCCTTACGCAATTAATTTTATTCTCGATAAAAATTGTTGTGAAAATCCATGAATATAGGGCTTAAGCCGGTGAACCAATCAGTGAGCAGTACTTCCTTGGGGAAGGGGAAATTTGGCGGGTTTTTGATCAAGTCGCGGTAAACATGCCGCCACATTGTTGGAGCAAGAGCCACGAGGTACCAAGTCCGTAAAAAGTGTGGCAGAAAATAATTGGAAGTACTTCGTGATGGCACAGTTCATCTCACTTCTCGCCAGCTCCAATTGACTTTTGTGATTTTGTTGCCATTTATTCGGCACAGGCTTTATTCGGATGGAGTATTGAGACGTTAGCACTGCTGTGATAATAGCTTTGACGACATGAGTGACTCAGAAGACTATGACGCCCTTCGGGAAAAGAATATTGCTGAACGAAATGCATTTGTGAGTCTACTTTAAAGAACAATACTTCTTTATTTCTACAAATTGATATGCTAATCTTGGACGGAATGTGTCCATTAGGTAATTTCCTGTTTCATTTATATGTCCATACCAAAGATTTTGATTTCTTTTACAGTTGAAAGAATTCCTCCAAAACATCCAACAAGATACAAAAGAGATTAATGAATTAGAAAGTGCTCGCTTAAAGATTTGGGAGAAGGAAAATAAGACACCAAAGAGCCCCAATTCAACAAGAGGAAAACGTAGGTCACAGATCAACAGATCGTTTAAAGGGCAGAACATACACTTGCAATTCCGGAAAAAGTACAATACAAGGAGCAGGAAGCGAAAACGTGATGATGAAGGCAGTTGTAACGACACTGAAAGTGATGAAGAATTAGCTAGTGATAAGGATATAGTTGTTCCTAAAAATGGTTCTAACATCAAGGTGATGTTTCCTTGGGCAAGGCCAATACAAAGAGATATTGATCTGATGAAATTTGATTTTGATGATGAAGAATCTGACGAATCTGATTCTGACTCTGAACTTTGTGAGCCTAAAAAGAAGAAAATCCAACATGTGTCAAGGAGTACTTATGATCCAAACAATATTCCGTCTCCTCTTGACATAACTGACAGAATGTTGAAGAATATTGCCTCTAAATTGAGTGGCAAAGTTTATGATGCAATTAATGGAACCTCTTGCCATCAATGCCGTCAGAAGACTAAGGACACCAAAACAGTCTGCAGATCAGGTGAATGCATTGGGGTGAGAGGCCAGTTCTGCGGACCTTGTTTGATGATGAGATATGGAGAGTCGGCTGTGGAAGCATTGAAAGATCCGGTAAATCTATTATAACTGTCTATTTGTTGGAAGGCTTTCTCAGATTGATCAATTATTTTGTGTAGATCTTGAATCATTTTTCTAATTTTTTTTGTGTGTAATGAAATTTCAGTTTATTTTTTTTTCGTACTAGAAACAATGGAAGTGAACGAGTTCTCCCATTTTGAGTATTGAAATGTTCAAATAATTTCTCTGGCAAGAAGAGCTTGTTTCAATAAGGAAAGTGCCATGGGATTATCAGAGCACTGTTAACTTTTCAATTGTTCTGTGCTCTTTGTGAACATTTTACTGCTCTTTTTTGCATGAGCGCAGTTATCAAAATAATGCTTCATCTCAAACCAGATTTTTTCCACATATTTGCATTCATTTTCATGCTCAACCCTGTAAATTTTTTGATGTCATTGAGGAAGCGTGAAAGATTGCATGAGGTACAAATTTGGAATTTGTAAGGTTCAGCACTTTTAATGTAAAAAGTTTGCACTAGAGTTCTACATGCTCATTTGGGCCATTTTGGCATGGTTAAAGCCCGAGCAAAACGAGGGCGACTTAAAAAGTTTCTTGCGCCAAAAGTATCTATGCGAGCTAGGTGCGCAAGCAATTTTTTCCGCCTAGGTGCGTGGAAACACCAACTTTCCGCCCGCTCTGGATCGGAAGATTTGAACTTTCCGCCCGCTTCAGATCGGAAGACTCGTTGTCTTCTCGCCTCGCTTATCGCTCGGACGCCTCGGACTATAAGTACGGAGAGAGCGGGGAGAGTAGGACGAGGCTGGACACTTTTCGTGTTCCGGATTCCGGGTACTTACCCCTATATAAATTAGGAGTCCCAATAGGTTCTCTACGAGATCTTGAAATGTAGCTCAAAAGAACACATGAAAAAATTTTTTAGAGACCTACTCCGCAGATTACACAATTTTTTGTAGATTGAAAGAAAAGTTTTTGTCCAACATCGCTCCTTTTGAGGCGATGTTGGACACAGCTTCTATAATGATGGAGTCAATGTTACTCCTCGGAAATGGTGCAATTTTTTTTTTCATTCAAAGAGTAGCCAAGAAGGTGTGATGGCACCGCAAAGTTTGGATTCACCTAAAACATTTTGGAAGGATGATCAAAAAGAGGTGTTTTTACGTGTTTTTACCATGTTTTTTCGATCACTTCGGAGGCGGCCCATTGATTACTGTGGGCTGTCCAACATCGTCCCACGCCACACTTTTTCGTCAATTTGCCACAGCTTGGCTCCAGTTCAGTTAAATTTAACCGAAAATAGCTCAAAATCTTCATCTTTTTGATGTGGTTTCCGAATACCTGAAAGGTGACATGAGTACTGCAAAGTTCTGAGAACTATTTGTATTTTGCAATTTGTCTAAGCTGCTTGAAGCTGTTGAGGCACCAGTTGGATGGCCTGAATAGCTCAAAAAGATGTGTTTGTGTTGAAAATGAATTAACAATGTAATCGGAATCGACAAAGACCGCGTGGAGAAGAGATATCGCCCTTGTCCAATCTCGGCCCGCTCTCCCCGTACTAATTACCTGAAAAACTCCTAATATTGATGAAAACGTGAAAAGACGTTGCATGGCCGGATTTACTAAAAAAAATGAACGAGTGTGTTGACATAAATTTTTGATCCAATCTACTCCATCTATTATTTTCAACACTTCATGGTTCTCATTTTTTTGCAGGATTGGGCTTGCCCCCCTTGTCGAGGCTTGTGCAACTGCAGCATTTGCAGGTAATATGTCATTTACTTATTGTAAGCAAGACACAAACGGTGTTCTTTAAACCCAATTATGGGGATCTTCTGATATCTTTGTGATTGATTTTACTCACGAGTTTAGCAAGTTTTTAAAATTATTCGGTTAGTTTTTCGGGAAACGCGGTTTTTCCCGAAATTTTCCTCGATCTTGGGCATACTATGTTAATTTTGATAAATGTGGTTAGAAAATATTTGTTGCTCAGCACCAGGTATTGTGGAGTCATACTAATCATTAAACATCCCATCAAGTTATATTTGTCAAAAAGCAGACAAATTCTTGAGCTCTTAGTTTGTAGCTGCTCAATTATGGTTAATGATTCATAGTGAAGCAATATGTAACATTGAGTAAACTTTGAATTCCAGGACAAGAAATGGCCAGAGACCTACTGGAATACTAGCCCCAACAGCTAGAGAAGAGGGTTATGATTCTGTAAAAGACTATTTACAAGCTTTGGATGATGAAGACTAGTGATTTGCAAGGATAGAAACTATCAAATCAGACTCATTTTTAAACTCTACGATTATTCACTTTTTACTGTTGATATAACGATAATTATCAGTTTAATTATTAGAAGAGTGTCCAGTCAATTGTATATAATTTTATCTTTTGATAATATTGTAATGATGACATTTTGTGCCTTACTATAATATCATTAATCAATTGTATAAATCTCTTCTAGTTAGGGCATTTTTTTACAACTCTGCATGTATGTGTCCTCTCTTTTGATGAGCGGAAGTGTGAGCTACTGGAATGGCAAAAATGATTGCATTTTTATCTTTGAACATATTTGCTAATATTCTGGATTTCAAGAATGATTCCAAGAGGTGCATCCTGCAACAGTAGTGGCGTGTTATTCAATCAGTCAGAGGCCATAGACTCCACACTTCAACTTTTTGTACATCTCTAATTTCTCTTCATATATTTATGAATAGATTAGAGAATTTAATTCTACTTTAACTTGTACTTTTTTACTTAAATGTTACCAGTGCAAAATCAGATCTGTCAGTGGATACTACCCCCGAGACTACCTCAAATAAAATATATGTTGATTTGTAAAAATTCCTTTTTTAACTTCCTTTTCTCTAATGTTGGGTTTGATCACTGTCGTCGTGAAAACGGATCAGTAAAGTTGAACATGTAATAATGTTGTAAACGTGCTCATTTGAACTCCTTTTGAGCGTTTGCTACACGAGCTTCGTATTCGCCTCTGCCTGATCTTCATCCGTGTGTGATGGACAATAATGGACTCATTCTTGTGAAGCAGTTATCTAAATCGTGGAGGAGACCACGATAAGGATTAAATGTCTCTGGTAATTATTCGCGCCATCACTTTTGTAATGCAATCAGCTCTACCAATACTTATTCAGTGTTGCCAACTAATTCCGTCTGATCGATACCGGGTGTTTCCGGAGCACACACCTAAGAATTTCGAGGTCGGGTCAAGTTCGGAGTTTGGGCAAGTGCAAGAGTTGACGTTGCCAATCCATACATTCGCATTTACAACTTCAAGATTCAGAAGAAAGCTGCGAGAAAGACTGAGTGATACAAGGTATTTAGGAATTCTATTCTTTCACGCTTTCTTACAAGTGCTGCATAGAGTTCTGAGAAGCTGAAAGAATGAAACAGGCCATGCGGCTCCAAAAACGATTCGTCAACGACTTTTTCAAAAGAATTCATATGCTCAACTCAAACAGTTCACCGAATCCGTCAATTTATCTACTTTTCAGCTATTAGTGTATCATATAATCTCTTCTAACAAGGGTCTTGATAAGTGATCAGCTTCCTAACCTTCAATATCAAATTCATTTCACCCGTTCATCGTTTTGTTTTCTCCTTTTTGTCTTCAACTCAAAGATTAGACAAAACTGATTTGATTTTCTTAGAAAGTGCGAGTTGCGGAACTAGTAATTTATTTCTTGCTTTCTATTGTAGGATCTTGCACGTTTTATAGTTATGTCGACGTTTCCAGGAACTGTTGAAGAAATTCCTGGAATCTCTATTGATCAATTTGAAGGCATAAATTCAGAATCTTCCGCGTTCTTCCTTAGCCACTGCCATTCAGACCACATGGCAGGCTTGAACTATTCTTTCTTCTCCAAATTGAAGGAAAATAATTTCCATATGTACTGTAGTCACATTAGTAAATCATTTTTGAAAAGCATGTATCCAGATTTAAGTACGGATATTCTTGATAGTCATTTGATTGAGTTGACAATAGATGAACGTCATGTGATAGACTATGCTCATAAAGGAGATGAGCAGTCACTTACAGTGACTTGTATACCTGCTGGTCATTGTCCTGGTTCCATTATGTTCTTATTCAGTCTTGAACATCAGCAGATTTTGTATACAGGCGATTTTCGAATCAATGTTGAAGATTTTCCTAGACTAAGATCATTACACTTGAATGATAAGACTCGATGTATTCCTGTCACCATAGATAAGATTTATCTGGACACTACTTTTTTAAATCCAAATTTCCAACAATTTCCTTCCAGAATTAAAAGTTCTAAAGCTCTTTGTGAAGCTGTTAAGGATTGGCTTGAAGCTGACCCTTGCAATATTGTAAGCATTGAAATATCAGCTAATTTTGGAAGTGAATTCTTATTTATGGATCTAGCCAGAAATTTAGACATGAAAATTCATGTCAAAGACAAAGTCTATGATGTCTACAGCAAAATGGAATTTCTAGCAGGAATTGTCACTAATATTGCTCAAGAAACTCGCATACATGCTTGTATGAACAAACTTCAGAGCATGCATGGACTATCAGGATTGAAGTGTAGATCAAATGTCATTCAAAACCAAATTTTAACAATTGTACCCTCTGTGCAAAGGTGGTCAGGTAAAGATACCTCAAAAATTATAGAACGAGATACCAAAAAACAAAGACTTTATGTTTGCTATTCGACTCATGCTTCTTTAAACGAGTTAAGGGCTTTTATTGAGTACTTTGAGCCTAAAAATATTTATCCTTGTGTTTGTAATGCAAGTGATAAAAAGTGCATAGATGATTTGTTGGCAGAAATTGGAAATAGATCTAAACAGTTCAATGACAGCCCACCCCCTAAAAAATATAGAGTAACATTCTCGAGTCATAAAACGTTTGCCATTGGTAATTTCAAATCACAATTACTTAGTGACGATGAAAGTGAGGATAATTAAGTAGGGTTCGTAGGTTTAATTTTTAAATTTAAATTGATTGAAGAAATTGACTGGTATGTGAGCATTTTGAGCCTGCGAGGTAAAGATTGTTTAACAGTCACATGATGACCTACTATAACTCCTATGCAGTTCAATAATTTTTTTTCAGATTTCTCGAATCTCGTATTCATAAGAATCAAGAATGGCAGCCTCAGCTTTACTTCAAGAAAAAGTATGGTTGGACAAGACATCATATGATAAGGCAGAATGTCTTCACTATGAAAAAGTAGCAAAGGTGAGATTTGTATTCTGTGTTCAGATCCTTGAAAGAGTCCTGACTTTGAACTTGATGATCCATAATTGCTAGATTCAAGTTTGGTAAACATCAAACCATATCATCAGGTCCAGATCATGAATTCATTCTCATCATTTAGCTCTGACATTCTTTTTTTTCTTCACCTTTATAACAATGTGATAGTCTTTCATCTTTTCATCTTCTAACTCAACATATAACACTCTCAATTATTTTTGGGAATATCTGGTGGTTAAAATCAATGTGGTCTATTGTCTTGCATACATTCTTCATTACTTATGATATTGATCAAAAAATGACATCTGGTTTCACTTATTTTTCCTGTATAATTAAGAGAAGGATGTGAAAACCATGGAGATATTATATAACATGGACAACCTTATGAAGGCATTGAGTAAGCATGTGTCAAGATAGTGTCCTTTTCCTCTTCCATGATCCTTTTCCTGTTGAAGGTCAGAATTTCTGACTTCCAATGCAGGATAAAGTTCTTCTCAGGTCGATTTTCTTAATGATTTTTTTTATTTTTTTTTTTTATTGATCTTAATGATTTATGAAACATTTTCTTGTCCCTTGTCTCTTGTCAACATCAATACAATATTTTTACAAAGCTTGAAAATATATTTGAAAATTGCCAAGTACATAAATGATATATCTTGGTATATACCATCCTCGATCATTGAAGATGGATTTATCAACCAATGAGATTTATTCATTTTACTCTACTTGTTCTCAAACTTGAATTGGGCAAGGTGCTGTTTCCAAAGACTGTAGGCGATATTAATATGTGTGCAACTAATGAAAGTCAAGATACTATAAATCCAATTCCTGCGTCAAAAACGAAAACGAAAAAAACTAAGGATAATAAGCTAGTATGTCAGGATGGCGGCATACCCGAGACTACAAAAAATGCTAAGAATTTGAAAAAAAGCAGTAAGAAAAAAGATAGTTCATCAGGTGGAAACTCCATAGTTAGTGAAAGTTCTCCTAGTATTGGATTAAAAAGTGATTGCCAGAATACAGTAAACACTGTAATAGATGCTAAGAAATGTAAGGCTAAGGATGCTAAAGAAAAAAAAAACAAAGCTGATAAAAAACATAAAAATTTTGACAATGATGGGTACAACCTCCAAGAAGAATTATCAAATCAGGTATGAGTAATGCATGAACATTCATGTATAACTCTGTGCATACGTAGATTATTTTTAGTAGCTTCCGTTGAATTTATTTCCTCATGACTATCTTGGAGAGCCCAGTCAATTATCCATTATTTTTAACTGCTTACAATTATGATGAAATTTTGTTTGTGAGCCATTTTTAGAATTCTTTTCATTTTTAGTTTTTGATGATTTTTAGGAAATTTTTCACCCACATAAATTCTTATTCAAGCGCTTGTCAAGTCAAATTTCTAATCAAGTACTTGGAAATGTAGGATAGTCTGTAGAGGTATTGTGCGCAAATCATTTTATGAATTTATGCTTGTAATTTATTATCACTCATTGATGGGAACCTACTCTTAAATGCATGTCCTCGCAATGCTTATTTTCAATACTCTTTCTCTGTCTCTTTCTCTCCCTTGGGTGGCTCTCTGTAGCCAAGCGAAGACAATACTTACTCGGGTCACTGGCTTTTAACACGATAGCGAGCGGACAGCCCAAATACCTTATTGAA
>JAPYYZ010000991.1:0-13779 GCA_030522705.1 Eretmocerus eremicus
ACTCAATGAAGAGATGGGTTTGTTCATTTGTGTATGATACCGCATCTTGCTCTATTTACGGTTCAATAGAATGGATTCCATCTTTCCACTTAATATTAAACTCACTTTCATCAAATTCTCTTCAGAGTTTTCAGTTCTGATTAGCGATCTATTTTTCCATGTCATGAGATGAGCGATTGTTACTTCCGATGAAATTTCAAATTAATTTCAATAAGACTCAATCGATACCATCGGGTATCTATTCATCACGGAAGGGAGGTTCAGATCGGCCTCCGCGAGTCACATTATCTCAGCTATTTAGCTGACTATTTGTAATTTGATCGAGCTGACAAGCTGGATTACTCCAACTCCTTCAATTCAACGTTGCAGCCTTACGAGGCTCGGAGGTGCATCTGTCGAGTTAGAGAGATCCAGCCTGTCAGCAAATAGTCAGCTAACTAGCTAATATAATGTAACTCGTATCAACCGATCAAATATACTTCCGTTTTCTCACAGTAATTTCAATAAAATTAGTGGCTATGGTTGAAGAGAGGCGTTCATTAAGTGTCGATTGTCTCTTTCGGACAAAATATTCCCGCGAAATATCGATATCGATAGCGATATCATTTGGGTCGATTATTTCAGCTCAACACGATGAACGTATCCTAGCTCTCTCAATCTTTCTGCTTTGTCCCAAAACTGCCACAGCTATGGCCACAGTAATTCAACGAATTCGGGCAAAAAATCGAGATGAAATAATGTCCGCGGTAAGCACGAAGAGATCCTTTCAATTTTCGAAACATAAGATTGTTCGCGCGCAATATACATACATCGCCGCATTTACACTTAGCAAACAGTTTCGTGTTGTTTGATATTGAGCTTGAATTCATTTTGTGGCTTTTCATACTTATTTGTGATGTATTATAGAGATATAGACAATGCCATTCTAATTTCAATTTAATTTTCATGAGCATATTATAAAATGTCACATCTTTTCCGACATATCTCCTCTAAAAAGCAATATAGAAAAATATTAATGTCACCAATCATTCATAGCTTTCGGAATCCTGTAAATTGCGCCAGATTTTATGGCACCACGAACTCCACGTGTTATGAGAATTCAATATGTTTTGTAGAAAGCCTCATTGAAAAAATGCTACATCTATAACGTTAAACAGTTAGATTATCAGAGGAGATATGTCAAAGAGCATGTGCTGTAATTATTCTGGTGTCAGTTAATTTCTAATCTCGGTGGATCTAGGGAGGTCAATCATCTGTAAGCTCAATCTCTGCCGGTGGAAGCTTAGCCAACGAGGTCGCCAAGGCACGTCAACATATTAAACAGTCCTTACAGTGTGTGAGTACTGTCCTCTTGCTCACCCTTTCCATGTAACAAACATCCTCATCAGCTTATTAACTCTAAATATAGAAGTATTGTACTGCCATCTCCTAAAACAAGGCTATATAGATATTAACAAAAAATTTTAATCATCTTTCATGGAGATTAGAAAACTCACAATGAGCCCCACCATATATTTTTTGCCCCGATTTTTTTTCTTTTTTGTGAAATAATATGACCCCGGGGATGCGAGATCACTTTTCCTATTCTGACCCCAAGTAAGGTAACTTGACTTGATTTGCTCCCAGACCTAATTTTCCCTACGCGAGATCTCAAAAGCTCACAACCCCAGACCTGGGATCAAACTTTTTCTAAGTGTGTTGTGTTAGAATACGAGACAAAAAGCGACTTATACCGATCACTTTTAGTATTGCGATTTTTAGAACGAAATAGTAGTTTTAGATACAAGGGCGGGAAAATTGGTTTCCGTTGACCGAGTGATACTTTCCAGCCCGAGCCGCAGGCGAGGGTTGGAATTATCACGACGATGTGGAAACCACCCGCCCGAGTGTCGAACACTTTTTTTCCGTCGTTCGGTCTGGGAAAGAAAGTCGAAGAACTGTTCGGGAACGGCACTTTCCCAGGACAGACGACGAGAAATATCGTTTTCGCTAGCTCTAATGTTTTTTTCCCTCGTTCAGTAAAAATAGCCAAAAAAAGTAGCTATGTGCCATTCCGTCAACTCTGAAATGCTTTTTTCAGAACTGTAAATTTTGATTTTGGGCCATACCTACTAATGAATCACAAGAAAAATTCGAGCTTATCTAATTTTCCCTTACACTTTTTTTCTGAGTCTTTTTTCACCTATATAACTGGAAATTGATCCCCGAGACCCAAACCATTCAAAAGTTGAAAAATGCTGCAAAATGAGTCAAAGTATGTCCCATTTGGATGTCTGGGAATCGAGATATATCGCGAATGTACGAGAGGTCCATGTGCCCTTACGTAGACAGGCCTTTTACACGCACGAGGGCAAATTAGGCACACTTGATGAAAATCTCGAGAACATTTTTTCCTCATAGATCAAAAATATCTCCACCTCGACTCAGAAAGAAAAGTCAGAGAGAACTGATCATTAATCGAGCTAGAATTCCAGAAGAATATCCTTCCTCAGTACCAGAAGGGATGTATCCGATACCGCAGTGTATGACGTCCAAACACTTTCGAGATACAGTCTATGACCTTAGCATTGCTAGTATACCTATTCATACGATTTGGATATGCATGTTTCCAGTTTGCTGGTCTATCAGTTTGAAAATTTAAACAACAAGCGAGAATGAGGTTGCTAAAAAATAAGTAGAATACCTCAAATTGGCGTGCGTGAAACACTAGCGTAAATTTCGGGACGCCAGAAAAATAGTTTTCTAATGCTAGCTTTTGTTTTTGAACTATAGATAGAATTTCATCTAGTGTATAAGTCTTAATTCTCTTCAATTTGTTTGATATTATTTCCATAAAGGTCTTCGTGACCGTCAACGGAGTAAATAAATAAATGTGTAGATTGTAGTTTCTAAACGCTTGGGCGTTGGACTCTGTGGCTTCAGATATATCTTCTCGCGCTAAAAGACCATTTCAAGAGTGTCAGTTGAATCGATGCCATCTGGAGATCATCTGTTTTTTGGCTTTACAGCTTCACTTTTATGAGAAATCCCTTGGTCGCAGAAACCAAATTTGTGTTGTCAGAAAAGCTTGTAACAGACTGGCAAAGCTCATACAAATTGTTTTTCCATCGTAAATTTTACGTCAGAATGACGGATCCTAGACACTTTTGAAGTTGATAAAAATCTAAGAAGATGATAACTATGTATTATACTTCCGCAGTTATCTCGAGGATAGAGTAAATCAGAATTTAATCTACAAAATTGAAAAATCACGCCCTTCAATTTTTTGATCGTAGAATTTATATTGCCCCCTTCGTGATCTAAATTACTAAGATGAAAGAGTTTAGAACGAGTAAAACCTCTCTGTAACCGTTGAAATCGAATACACCGAAATGATTATTAATTTTGAATGAACTGGATTTTTGCAGATGGATGGGATTGCCGCTCTAGCTGGTGTTTCTGATAAGGATTTAGTGCCACGAGTAGTATCCCTTGAAAAAGAAAACGAGGACCTCCGAAATAGTATGTATCTTACAAATAAAATGAATCACTTGAATTTCAATACTCAACATGATTCGCAATATTTAGATTGTAATAACAGTGACATGGAAATCGATTATTTGATTGATTGAAATCATTTGACAATTATTTAATGGATGATGAAAACGAGTATTTGCTTCACTCTAAACAGTTGTGTTTCTCAAATTGGAGTATCTCATCTCTAGATGTATACGTTTTCTATTTCGTTCAATTGAACGTGTAACGTGGAATCTCGTAGAATGGATAATTAATCACGTTTTTTGGTAATGATATCAAGAGAAATTAGTATGTTGGAGTCAGATCTTGATAATGAAATTGATTTCGATCTTTTTCGTATTCGCCGTAGACTCCTATGAATAAGTTGTTAGGTCTTAATTGAATAATTTATGAAGCGTTCATAACGATAGTTAATTATAGGGTTGTGAATCTCTGTCGAATATTGTTTAATCTGTTGACTCCAAACGTCCATAGTAGTAGACGATCGCGTTTTCCAGTATTTTGTGATATCTTTTTTGACACTTATGAAGTGCTCCATTTTACCATTTTTCATAATTTTTCACAAGTTCCGGGTGCTTTTCACCTCACAATAACTTTTTGAGATCAGGAAGTATGTTATGGAATGAGCAGGTTTCCAATCAGTGAATTCCGTTGGGCAGGACTAAAAAATACTAGTATTGTTTATATTAATAAAAACCCAGCAATTTTCATCCACACTTTTTAAATTAAATCCTCGCCGAACTCATTCTTACTGCGAGCGCCAAATCCAGTTGTCATTCGCGAATGTATAGTTTTCAGCTTAATTTGTAGAAATACATTTCATTTTGGTTTTTACATTATAATATCTTCATCACGAGTAAATGAAGAACCCTTTACGCATGTGTACATAATTTATTTCCCAATAATCCACAACTAATCTCAATAACCAGTTGGAGTCACGCAAAGAGTTTACTGAAATTTGCTTACAAGTTTTTCAGTTGAATTGTTTCACATCAAAATTCTTAACAAATTCCTCTAGCCTCAGAATTTATTTTGAGCATCCTCTATCTGGTTTCGTATTTTTGCACGTGAGAAGTGCTTCACAAGTGATTTTCCTACATCAAGATATTTCCAGTCACGAAACCTGTTTTCGCACCTTACATCTAATATTTCCCGCTCTCTTATATGTTATGCCGTCATTTCTCATGTGGTTTTGGCCGAGAACTATTCCTAGGCGATGGGGTGCAACCTAGAAAATTAGATCCACACAACCCTTTTGTCACAGCAGAAATATCGAATTGTATAAGCGATAGTACTCCTATCGCTCCTCATCAAAATACTTGGAGAAACTCCTCTTGTATTACTCACCGTTATTTGTAATTTTCTGAGGCTCGACCCGGCGACAGAAGTCTAAATACAAACATATATGGTTGATTCTGCTCTAACTGTAGGACTTTGTGTCCGAGTCGCTTACACCCATATATGAGTAGCTAGGGGCTTGGCAATTTTTCCAAGGTGTATTAATTAGAGAGTCAACTTGCACAAAAGATTTTACACCCCGTCAAACATGGGGATTAAATTGGTCAGAGATAGTGAAGTCAAAATGTCTATTCCGTCCCCTGCCCCAAACCCGATTTCCAGTCATAAACGATTTTCTGTTTCAAAATGAAGCCCATCAATCGCAATCCTATCTCATAGATTTCAAACTATAGATAAGCGGGTTAACATTTCAACTGATATGGTAGTCATACGTGATCATTTTCGAAGAGATTGCAGCACATACACGATGTCCTACGATTTTACTCAAAATCCACGTTTCAGACTCAGTTAGCGTGGATCTCACTGAAATTGAATTTTTTCCGGAATCGGGATAAATTCAGTTTAAAGTTGACTCCTTGGCGAATCAAGTAAGCTAGGTAGGATTGGAGGATTGGCCTGAGATTGACTTTGCTCGATAGCGCACTGATTTTGTCTGTAATTTGATCATGGTTTTCAAATGCCTGCCCATTCCGCCCCCCAATGTCTTCCAATACTCAAAACGCACCTATAAGCCCGGGAAAAGTTTTTTTTCTTCTAGTATTTGGTTTGTAAAGCCAGTATGTATGCGGAATAGTGTCTACATTGATCGAGATGAGAACTATTGCAAAATTATGGGCAAAATGTCCATTCCGTCTTTGTCTATTCCGTCCCTAAAATCACGACGTAAAAATTTAATAGGGAGCGTATTCTATTGAAATATAATTGGAAATTAATTTTCAAGCCCATCCGTGGAGCCATCTTTTTTATATAGAACAAATAAGGGCCCAAATGAGTTTCGATGTGTGTTTCGTCCCATTTTCGGTCTCTCATTTAAATATAATGAAAATGATTGCTATGCCAATATTTTTCCGTTGTAGTACGAAGTTAGAACAACCAATCCCGATAGGTTTTGCGACCAGGACGCGTGTATAAGGTCCCGAGGCACGTGCTCCTATGCATGTAATGAGGTTTTCATGTCAGTTCCGTGGACATCCTGCCTGTTCTCTCACCGAACGATTTCCAACATGTTCCTAAGCAATTTTTTTCAGAAGAGTATCATTGCATCAGATGAAGCACACGCGGAAAAGTTGCTGCGTCAATTCCCATGGCCGTAAGAACGAAAAACGCGAGTCCACGGAACTGACCAAATCTGCAAGTTTCCGCGATAATGCCCATATAGGATTACATAGAATAGCCAAATTCATTATCCCAACATTCTATTAATATTGCAAATAACAGCTCAAGCAACCGGGGGCGTATGTTTTCCACACCCGTCGCGATGAATATTAAAGGTAGTCTGTTCTTTACTGCTGTGTACGGTTTTTTCATCTTTTTTTGAAAGGATAAGAATTTCTTCAAAATCCCGACCATTGTATCAAAACGGACCTCACATGGACAATTCTGGACACTCGCTTCCTCATTGTACATACATTAATTCGTCTTCAGGTCGTCTTCGCCAACTTTGAACGAAAAGAAGATCGAAATAGCGTGATTTGTAGAATAAATATCCATTTTGTAAACAAAACTAACTCACTGAAATCTAGCAGTCACACAGAGAATTTTTCTAATATCATATTTTATAATCAGTCGTACAGGAACTCAAAAGCTTGGTTCTGAAGCTCGATAGTCGAGTAAAGAATTTGGAGGGACAAAACGCCAAAGCTTCCTCACAAAACACGAAACATGCTCTCCAAATATGCCCTCAGAAACCAGCAGCAAAGGATGACGACGAAGACGTGGATCTTTTTGGTTCTGATTCTGATGTAAGTAGACAGAAAATTTATCTTACAATTTTGCAGTCGGCACAGAAATGAACAAATTGCGTCAAAATGCACAATTTGTTATGGATTTTGATCTGTCGTGTTGCGAAAACTGTGGAGATGTCAGGAAATTTCCTGATTTGTATCTGAAGATGTAATTGTACAAGTGTTAATCGTCGGAAGTACCTGTCTAACCGAAACGCGCATAACTTTTCTCCACGCGTGTCTGGATGGGTCAATCATCCAGAACCCAAGGACTGTAATAGGGGCAATAGCTGCTATCAGTAGGACTCCAGTTTCACTTGAACGTATCCATCGCATTTAATATTCAAATCTGTTGCCACACCAGATATTCCCAGAGCCGTTTTAATTTAGCTCATCGTCAAAATTCACTCGTTCATTCATTCATTTCCAACGTGTTCACAAAACTTTTTGATTTCCTATCGAGAAATCCAGATTCTATTGAGATTTCATTTTTCATGATTGGATTTTCTAAATTTCGAGTCATGGCTCAAGTAATGTTACCTCGAAATCCATGCTTTCGCCGTATTCAACTAATTTAATCAATTTAGAAGTGGAATCCTGTTGTACTGTAATCATCCATCGTTTCCTGCGATTCCGAACTGCACTGTTTCGAATTAGTTGAGGGCAATGTAATGAAAGAAAAATATTTTTTGCTAATTCTGCACTGTCATTCTTGGTTCTTGCTAATTTCGAAAATTTTTGGATTCATCAATAGAAGCATCAAACTTGTGATCACGCTGCCGCGACAAGTCCAAGATGAGATGATTGGCCCATATGCAATCTTTGCCAGCAGTTGTACCTCGGATTGTTCAATATTAACTTCTCGTTCAATGTCGTATACGAATCTCTCGGAAAGTCACGTCAATCGTCTAATAAAAAACATGCATTATCTTTCACTATCATAAAGTCGTCTTTTAGCTATTCATCTTATATAGTCGAAATTCACCAGCCCAGTTTATTTTGACAGTTTCAGATGGAATAATCGGGGAATTCATTTTCGATGTTGACATTAATCATCACTTTGATTTGCAGGGTGAAGATGCAGAGGCTGCTAAAATCAGAGAAGAACGTTTGGCAGCTTATAATGCAAAAAAATCCAAAAGTGAGCTTGTACTCTAATATTTCAATGAATTTTATCTACTAGTTTTAATGTCGCAAATTTTTTATATGTAGAAGCTGTACTCATTGCCAAATCCAATATCATCCTTGATGTAAAACCATGGGATGATGAGACTGATATGAAAGCTATGGAAGCAGAAGTTCGTAAGATCGTGTCAGATGGTCTCTTGTGGGGTGCAGGTAATTCAACATAATATTAGAATCGTCTTTGGTGTTGGATACTTTCACTGTAAAAATATATTTATTTCAGCTAAATTGGTACCAGTTGCTTATAAAATTCAGAAACTTCAAATTTCTTGCGTTGTGGAAGATGACAAGGTATCTGTTGATTGGTTGCAAGAACAGATTGAAAATATTGAAGATTATGTCCAGAGCGTCGATATTGCAGCCTTCAATAAAGTCTAATGAGGCATTCTAATACTCTTTGCTGAAATGCTAAGTATATTGAACAGTGCCATTGGTTATTTTATCCCAACAGTGACTCTTGAAAAAGAAAATCTGCAGTAAATCAATCCATTTTGCTCTTTGAAACCACAAGGTGATTTCATGGAAGTGAACTTCCTCTTTGAGACCGAATTGAGATTTATTATGTCGAAATTAGGATTTCATCTCAAACATTGAACTAGGTAGTGACATATACACCGGAAGGTTTGCTTAACAAATATTGTATTGAAATGATCCAACTTTTCTACATTGTGTATAATATACTAGAAATCGTTGATAGATGTCATTTTGCATGTTCATGTTCTAGCGTCTCAATTCTATTTAAATACGATTATTTGTTTTGTACAAGATCAGTTTTGTAAGTTTGTTCAATATATCGAAATATATAAAAATGAATCCTTGAAAATGAGTGAGTCATTCCTCTGAATAGCTTAAAAAAGCATTGATTTAAGTATTTAAATTTATTTCAGCTTGACTCATTTTTTTTCTTTTCGTACGTCGCTGTCGTAATGTGAACTGTTGCGAGGAATTCGTCAGAAATAATCATTTCTTCGTGACCGAATTGCATTACTGATGGATCT
The DNA here is from genome assembly GCA_030522705.1 of Eretmocerus eremicus. Classification (NCBI taxonomy): domain Eukaryota; kingdom Metazoa; phylum Arthropoda; class Insecta; order Hymenoptera; family Aphelinidae; genus Eretmocerus; species Eretmocerus eremicus. The sequence continues at coordinate 8,942 of JAPYYZ010000991.1, forward strand.
ACCCAACCAGGTTGGATCAAATTGCGTCGATGAGGTGAGACGACACAAAGCCATCGATTTGTTGGAAATATTTCGAAGTAAAAAGTTTCTCGACAGTTTCCCGCTGACTAATTTCAATTTCGATCGCAAAGCAGTGTTACGGTCATTTTACCATATGACTGCGGTTATGACGGCGATATAGCGGATTATAAAGCGGTCATGATGACAGTCAGCGATGGTCACGATCTGGCATGAATTGTTGACAGGGTTCATGTTTTCTCGAAAAATTCAGAAGCCTCGGGCACAGGAACTCGTGCAGATCAAATAATTTTTCTGTCTGTGAGGTATAAAGAACATCCTTATTCAACATGGCGATGGCAATGTTGCAACGGCGTGTTAACGTAAGTTGCATAGTTTTTGCATTCATGATACATGAAAATTTCTGAAATATCTGGATCTAACCTTCAAACTTGTGAAAGTCTTCATAAAACCTTAAACTTTAAACTTCAAACATGTAGATATCCTCTTCTGTAATAAGTGTGTTGACGAACATTTATTGCAAATCTTCCCTTTATTCATGGATACCAGATCTCTTGTGCTGTATAAAACCATCAACTCTTCCGTTCAACAGCTCAATAGAAATGTTGAAACATGTCAATTTAGGACATCCTTTTCTATACTAGTGAGATGTTTGATTCCAGTCTCAGTTTGTTTGATTAGCTATGAGAAGTTGTTTTACTTTACACAAAAAATTTGAGTTGGATTCATTTTCTTTCAAGTAACGTGAATGGCTTGATGAAAAACTTCACATGGCATCAGTTTGGGTCAATAAAAGATCAATGTTGAGTCTTTGAATGCATAAAAAATGTGATGGATGTCTTGTTCTTACAGGTGAGGCTACCTCCAGAAGTGAACAGGGTCTTGTATATAAGAAATCTTCCTTATAAAATTACAGCTGAGGAAATGTATGATATTTTTGGCAAATACGGAGCTATTCGACAGATTCGAGTGTGAGTACTATTGGATCAATTTTGATACACAATACTGCATGCAGTGTATAATTTTATGAAAAAATCGACGTCATGTATAAATAAACTTTAACATTCCAGGGGTAACACCGCAGAAACCAGAGGAACAGCTTTTGTTGTCTATGAAGATATTTTTGATGCAAAGAATGCATGTGATCATCTTAGTGGCTTCAATGTTTGCAACCGATATTTGGTTGTACTATATTATCAGAGTAACAAGGCTTTCAAGAGGGTGGATGTTGATAAAAAATTAGAAGAAATAGATAAGCTCAAGACTAAATACAACTTGAATGATGACAAGAAGTAAGAAAAGCCACTATTTTGATCCAGTTTCAATTTTTGTACGGCTGAGCATATTATTCTACTATATTAGAAATCTATTGTATATAGTAGCTTTAAATTGTATGATTATTCTGAAACACAGTGACTCGAGATTGATTGTTTTTGTCAGTTTGGGTGGTCACTTGATTCAAGGTATTTCAAGTATGTATCTGTAAAAGTATTTATTTTAGGTTTTACATTAAGAGAATATGATGAATTGTACATTATCATTTGCAAGGTTTGATGAATACATTCATAGAATTTGTAATGAGTTGTGTTGTACTTAATGAGCCTGTGATGAAAAAAAATGATATCTAGTAAAGCTTTCATGTGATTGAAAAGGACACATGACGATCTACAGAAGAGAGGTAACAAGGAAAAGTTATCCAAATTTTCTAATTTAAATCAATTTTCTATTGTTAATCTTATTCAATTCACTCTAAGTTTGGATGAATTTGAGTACTTGAGCGAGCTATGAATTCATTCAATGATATATTGCATGTTGCACATTTGATTTTTGATTACAATATCTTCTGGCTCTCACGTCTGGAGAGCTTTTACAACGACCCACTTTGATTTTAATTTGATAGTAAAGGTATATATGAATTAGTGAGCTTGAGTATCAACCATGAAGCACCCATCAAAGCTTGGAGGAAAGATAAAGAGTGTGCGTCGCTTTTGACCTGAAGCTCTACGCTTTCGACGCGTGTCCGTGTAACACTAGCAATTACTTAGTGTTGGTGCGAATGTCGTACGAGTGTTGCGGCGAGGGTGGGCTCGCCGGTGAAGCCCTGGCCAATGCCGCGGCGATCGCGTGCCGTCGGCTCCGGGAGGCTCTGCAGCTGTGCCTCTCCAGCCCGGAACAATTTCTCGTCGCTGCTCTTATCGGACTCGGGCTGTTCAAGCTCCTCATGTCCGGCGTCCGCGCGCGAGCTTTTGGAGGTTAGGCCGCGACCTTCGAACGTCGAGAGAGTGCCGGCGCCGCATCTGCCTCTTGTTCTTCATCGCAATAATTTGATGGAACGACTTGTCGATGAGATATAACATGAGTTTGGTGGACTGTGGTGCGACTAATTTAGTCGATGAGTGTGTGCCGAATCAAGAAAATCAAGAATCTAATTAGGAAATTGAAGATGCTCGATGAGAAGACTCGATATATTGGAGCAAGGTCGGCCGAACACCTGGGTGATGATTGAGATATGGCAGCAGTTTTATCCAACACGAGATCCTGTGGAGCTTCGCCACGAAGAGATGAGACTTTTTACAAGGGATACACGCATACAACGACGTTCAACAGAGTGGTTTTGTAGCTTGGAGCTTGCAAGCTCGAATTAAGCAACTTGTCGAGTTTGGCGTTGTGAGGTGCAGCATCGCCAAGCGATGAGAGAATCTATGAATGGTGTCGTAGTGCACAAGCGATTTCTCGGAAAAATATGAGTATTGTGATGGATAGCTTGGTGTTAATTGCTGTGATACTGGATTGAGACGGTGCCGGTTCGAGTTTCCACAAGATTTCTCGAGAGAATCTCACCTGCAAAGGTGGGTGAGGTATCCCCTTATTCTAACATCTCATCAGTGGATCGTTGATACATTTAATTGCTTGAATGCGGTTTCTAATCTTTTTATAATATGATTCCACAGCTCAGTCATTGAGTTCCAATCTAACAAGTTTTTAAATCAGCGATTTGGTTTGTCCTAAAAAACTAGTATAAGAGCCCCATACGGCGCATCTTCATCATTTAAAATTTGATTTATACATTCCTCATAAGATTATTTGTGCATGCTATTATTATTGTAAGCATAACTGTCTTGAACTTATCTTTTTTGAACTAGGTCTGAAACTTTGATGTGTGAATGGGATTAATAAATTTATTTTAGTCCGTTAATGCATCCAATTTTTTCATCAGTTTCACCCACATTTTCTGTCTACTTACCCAATGCTTTGACCCCACTTTTTTTTCTTTCATTCATCTACGCCATAAATAGGCATGAGGATCAGAAAAAACATTCTCGAATGGATCATTTCGTTGCTACACATCCCATTGGAGCAAAAATGGATAATCCTACCGAATGCGCGAGGCAGTATATACTTTCATCGTAATTATTATACACAAAATCTCGCACCTACACATAGCGTAATCGCAGCGCCGGGGTTTCGGGACAAAAAATTGAAAAGCCCGATGCATGCAAGCAGGTCTACAAGGTGAAGAAAAATACTAATTCCCCATTTTCTTCATTGATAATCTATCATGTTATATGAGAAAATAGAAGAGGCCTTTACCTACAGTTTTATATTGGGGCGGGGTTCGCAGGATTTGTACACAGAGTTATTATGATGACTTGAAAGGTGGATATGGCTATCATTTCCTGCGTTATGAAAATTAGGTAAGTGAATCTAATTTGCCGCCTGGCTAGAGCCTTTTTGTAATCTTTGCTCATTCCGAGCTTCTCAGCGCTCACGCACAGTTAATTTTGCAAGATGCCCAAAATATTGTTAACCCATTCCTGTCGAGAGCTATTTCCAGACTTCATAATTTGCTTTTGTATTTTCGAAGCTGTAACCCCTATCTATTGCGCGAATGTTGAGATGTTTCATAGCTCGTAATAACGCAAGCTATATAAGTTCTGTTAGTCATCTCATGCGTATGTGGGTTGCAATTTTGCAGAAGCCCTTGCAGATTATTGACTGCGATAAAATTCGAATGCAAAAACTTATATGGATCATATCTCGTGGGTGCAAAAATCATCCGTCGAATATGAATTCTCCATAGCATTTTTTGCAAATTGAAAGAGTTAATCAATTTGAGGCTGATGTGATCTGAAGCGAATGATGGGAACAAAAATAGTCCCGATGAAAATCATGATCACACTGTAAAAAAGTTTGCTACCGGAAAAGCACATCATATAATATCTGTGCCAAGACTTTTACGTAGAATCTTTGAACTTAGCTCCGAACAAGAGTTCAATCGCCGCAAGTCCGCAACACACGTCATGCATAGCTTTTGATCAGGATGTGTAGATCTTTCCAACTCGTATTAGCCTATCGCTTGCTCTCATCCAAATAGTCAAGTCCATTGGTCAAAGTGTCCATACGGTATCGCGTCCTAGATAATTTGTTGGCATGTCCGTTACTCTTCTTAATCTTTCTCCCCTTTTGTATCAATGCATAGCTTTTTTATTCATTCCGCATCGGCTGACTGGGAAAATCTTTCGGCACTTTTTTGTCAATCGCCCTTCGCAAATCAACATCTGTTGATTTGCGAATCTGTTGATCTGTTGATCTGAGTACATATTCAAATATGAGGACGAGACCAATGCAGATATTTATGGTGCACAATGATCATTCGTGAATTTTAGGACGAAACGAGACAACAGTCAAATTTAATTATTTCATCGAGAGCAATTAATGAAAACCAATTTCGTAAACGCGTAAGCTCATGAATTTTCAAGACAACTGGGAAGTATTGTAAAGTTTGGTATTGCAATCATTCAATTCATCGTAGTTGGACT
>JAPYYZ010000992.1:0-16971 GCA_030522705.1 Eretmocerus eremicus
CAAGCTTCGCATTCACCCTCACTCGTCGTTGCATTTGCCGTCGAGACTCCGATGACCAAGTGGCACAGTGTCCCTGAAAAATTTCCCCTCGAATATCGCGCGGTGAGGTGGCCCAAGGCATCAACGTAAAACTCGATCCGCGATAATTCCAGTACACCACTTTTGCGCGCGTGCGAGGTGGGAAACACGAGCTAGGCGAGCGGAAAAAGGTTGTTGGGAGAGGGAGAAGGTGAAGGTGTGTGGACGACGAGAGCCCTGAGAGTTGTTTTTCCTGGTTCACGCCCTATATGAGGCGATACGGAGCTGCGTCCTCCAACACAATTTCCGACGGGGATCAGGACGTCGCAGTAAAAGGTGATGCTTATATCGCCTCGCTGAGGGGAAGGAAGACAGAAGGGTATTGAGATGATGACGTTACCGCCCGACTGCTCATCACTTGTCTTCGTGTGTCTTACTTTCACACCAAATTCTTGATTTTCCTTTGTTTTCTGCCAAGTGTTGATTCATCAATTTTTCCTTGACTTTATCTTTTATTGAGAGGGATCAAGAATTTGAGAGGGATTTTGAGCGACGCAGCAAAGGGATTGAATCACCAGAAAAAAAGATCAGTGACGAGGCATATTACACTTTCAGTAGACTTCTTATATTTACCTCCCTATCGTGATTCCTCCTGCATTATCATTTCTACTCACGCAGGCATTGCTTAGTTCTTAATTCCACCACTGGACTTATAATTGCGGATCCCATTCTGATTTCGGTAATCATCAATATGTCACATAATATCCTTGCATTGATCCCGTCGATCCCTTCTTGAACAACAAGGACAAAAGTTTTTGAATAAATATATCTTCCGAGAGATATATCTTCCAACTCATGTACCCAATCGACAGAGAGTGCCAATATATTTGAACGCAGCATATGGCGGACTCCTTTTTGGAGGAATAATGGATGGTTTCTTTTAAATATGAAAAGATTCCGAAAGAATGTGTTCAATACACACTAATCGATGGAGAAAATCATGATTCTGAATGGATTTTGATATAAGATCGAAATGTGATGAAATGATCCAACAAGGATTTCATTCAGCCCCAGTTTTATAGATTATTTTCTAGGGATTCAATGTGGCGGATAATAACACGGAATGATTTGAAATGACAGTACGTTAAGTCGTTCCTGGAGACTAACATTCTTATTCGCCAACTTTGTTCATGATCAACGGAATTAGGTTGCCAATTTCCCATTGATATGCGTGGAGCATGTACATTTCTAGTTCTGACTATCCGGAAGCTCAATGACACTTCATGACCGTGTATGACTGATCATGCATGGTCATTGGTCATGTATCATCAAAATGTGCTATCTCTGGAACCTTGGATGGATTGTAAAGGGACTCGAGAGGTCCATTTACACGATCAAAATGATACGGGTATTTGAATGGGTGGTCTGTCTTCGTGGATTAGTAAAGCAATTGTTGCGGAGCTTGTCATAAAAAGACAAAGATTTGTTGCAATATGCGGTAGCACCAGCATACCCTGTCAAAAATTAGCCCTGAATGTGGTTTCCTCTTGAGGCTTGTGATGTGGAATCTTCAGCAGAAATTTTGAATTATTCATTGAGAATGTTAGTGGGAAGTTTACAAGAAAATATCGCTGTCTCGCCCCAATCCCTCCGCTGGGCATGTCGGTATGACGACGAAAGGATCTGCCATAATTAGTATTGCAGATATTTCACGTTGGAAAAGAGGGTCACTATTGAAAAGAAGAGTGATATATTTTCGATAGACAACCGAAACAGTAATATTTTCTTCCAATCTTTCCACTGTTCTTCTATTTGGATAATTCAAAATTTCTGCAGAGTATTCAACATCACGAGTCTCGAACGGACATGACATTCAGGCCTGTGTAATTTCTGAAAGGGTATGCTGGTGCTACCGCATATTGCGGCAAATGTTTGTCTTTTAGTGACTAGCTCCGCAACAATTGCTCGACTAATTTACAAAGAAAGACCATCCATTCAAATGCAAAATCATCGGGCACCAGACAAATTATTCCTTTGATACGGGTATTTTTCTCTGAGTGCAATAGTACCTGTATAGGATATTTTATCAAAATCAAACTATCTAACCCGGGGTTTCTTCTAGCAATACAGAGTCTACTGACGTGCATTAATTGCGTGACAAAGATGCGACATAATGGGACTAACCCTCGTTCCGTCCGCGTTGAAAAGTTCATCTCCGCGTTAATTAGAAACTCTGCAGTAACGAAAGACCAGGTCATCTTTGAAGTCAATGTAGTACACCCAACCCTCCACTCTTTGAACTCGGGATCGAAAACCAACAAGATCCACTTGAACGAGATCATCATGAACGTGGAGATGGCGTCATCCAGCAACTCGCGCATCATTTGCGTGCAGGTCACGAGTCTCCAGGACGATGATCCACGCGCACGAGCGCTATAGAGTAGTACTGTCGTTCGAAGAACTGGAACGAAGAAATGTGGCATGCCGATTGTAAAAAGTAAGTGCCGACACATCCCACGCAATAGTCGCCGAGGCGTACAGGGCCACGAGAATACGGCCCTGGCGCTTTTGCAAGAGGCAACTATTGCCGCATCTGGCGCGTCGTAAACGCGCCTCGCACGCGGTTCTGGTGCCGATGCCGCCGTTGATACGAGGCTTTCTAGTGCGTCGAGCCGTTTCTCTGCGTTTGAGCGACGAATACAATTCCGCAACTTGGTTACCTTCCCTAGGTGTCTTGCGAGTATTTTCCGCTCACGCGTCTGCGTCTTAGGCTGTTCGAGGATGTTTCACGAGTTGCGCATCGAAACGAATTCGATTTGCTTCGATGCGTTGAATTCAGATGTTTTTTACACGTACGAGGTCCGAAGTGCTCCTTGCCGATATGATATAATTTTCTTTAGGTTTTGAATTTTTCTCCGGATCATACTTCTGCTTCTCATTTCACATAAGTGTAGAGAATACTCTTGGTGAAATGTACGTTATCGATGTTCTGATGTGTGATTAGCTTGGATGTACAACTCATTACTAGGGACAGAAAATTAACTCTTCTGCAGTTTGCAGATAATGACTGATCGTGATTATGAACTTGAGATTTTGTATGAGAAGGAAGCCAACATTTTCTGCAAGATTTGAGAGGAGATTGTCGTCAGTGAGAGGATGCGATTGGTCTGTGAAGCAATAGTCGATCTCTCAGTGACTCCACAATCAACCCTTCAACCAGTCTTGCTCTCATGCGAGTATCTTAATTATCAATCCCTGTCTATTATGAGTCTGGTTTGTATACGCTCTGTCTGAAGATATTCGAACAGGCGGCAGCAGCTCAAACTTTCACATTTGATTCATCTCGATGAGCTGCATCTCTGCATGAGCGATGGTCATTGTCCAAGTTTAGTAGCATTCATGAACTAATCCAGAATCATAACCAAAGCCAGCAAGTCTTGCCAATTTGAAATTGACCACCGTCTGATGAAGACATTTTTACTGAATGATAAACATTGATGATCGAATTTGATATAAATAGTCGCAAGTTCCAATGAGAATTCCATGAATCAACTCAAATTGTAATTCAGAGCGCGATATATCACAAAGTGATGAAACTCAAAAAATGTTAGATTATCTCTAGAATCTCCTGAGTAAGACAGGAAATGCGATGTAAAATTAAATTCCTCATCCTCTAAAGTGAAATTCCCCTCCAAGCAGCGAACGAAATCATGAAAAAGCTCCCCAAAATCCATCCGACGTAATCACGAGTAAGTGAACATCCATAGGAAGCAGCAAAGTGAAAACCGCAAAAGCTGCTCATCACTTTGGAGCCATAACCTCCGGCGTGCCGCGAAGTGCAAAAGACGTAAATCGCGAGCCACGCGTGCTCACTAGATTTGATAAGAATTGGATAATTACGAGATGTAGACCGCGGCCGGGGCAAAAAAGACCCCGAACTCAACTCTCGCGTCGCTTTAACAGAAGCAAGTGGAGCAAGCGACGCGGATGAAGGAGTACAAGCGCCAAAAAAGACTGCGGTCGACTGGAGCGCAAGAAAATACGAGAAGCGGACGGGGCTCGCCGTGGAAGCGCTTGGAAATCTGTTCGTAAATTTCAGAGGCCACCACCAGGCGCTCAGGCTTTTCACCCGGCGCAACTCCTACAGCCGACATATTCGCATCCGCTTCCGCATCCGGCCTCCTCCGGCGCTACTTTCAACTCTATATCTGCTTCCCTCCGTCTATCTCTTTGCTCCTTCCCTATTTCGCTACATCTTTCAGCCTCTTATCGCCTATTCAACGCGAGAATTAAGAGGGGAGCTTTCTCCCACTGATGTAGAACCGCCGCCTTCCGCCCTTGGCATCATCTCTCGTTCCAGTGAGTCGCAGCCGCGGAAATGTTTCAAACATTTTCCAGATCTGACGAGAGTGTAAATATATATACGCGTGTACACTCTCAGAGAGCTCTGAGAGTATGGAATTTTAGGATCAACGCTCAAAGCTTTGGAGTCAAAAAGCTGCTGCAGACAGCGAGAGGGGGAGGGGGGGAGATGCGCAATGGAGGAAAATTTTCATAGAAATGCAGCAAGTTTGCCCCTTTGGGTGGGAGAGTACGAGCGTAACTTTGGACCAAAGTGGAGAAAGAAATTCTGTTGCTCAAAGGAGACGAAGGGGAGGGGGAGGGTCTGGGGTGGATGCAGCTTCTGGAATATGATTCTCGTACTTTGTATGAAAATCAACGAGGAATTCCTCAAGAATCTCGACAAAGGCACAATCCGGTATAACGAGCCAGTGTTTGACATCAAAAGGATTTTCCACGACTCTCTCCCTTTCTGCCTCTTGTATATTGGTGAAATTCTTTCACAGCGAATGGATGGATAACGAGCTCTGACGATGATCACAAAACGAGCCGAATCCGTAGAATAAACCCCTTGCATTACAAAATATTTCCTGAATTTACTATATCATCTCTCTTTCTCATTGTTAGTGTTTACTATGTATCAACCCCAACACAACACACGTAATACCAATGCATGACTCGATATCGTAGCTGTCACTGTAATCGTTTAGACTCACGACAATTTTTCACTCGAAACATTGAGTAAAAGATCAATTACGGGATTTGATGAAGGAAACGAGACGATTGCACGTTACGTGTCTGATGTGGACATATATCTGTCTAGACAGTAGTGTGGTAGCAGGTCATAGCGTTGTGTTGCGTTGGGCTCAGGTGGCGACTATCCGATCAGTATTTCCTGTTGCAGGCCCGCTACAACTCACCAGAGCTGTGCTCAATGGGACCGCCGAATTGCCCTGCGACGTTACACCGCCGACGCCCAACGACTCGTATCTCCTCGTCGTCTGGTACAAGCAGGATGTTAATCCCATTTACAGGTGAGCTAAAACATGTATCCATTATATGTTCGATACCTTGCCCATTTGTCCCCAGCATTTTCCCAGTCTCTGAATAGGCATAGGAATTCCAGATGTGTAGATACTCATTAGTTACGAATTTGTTGATCTCAAGGCGTAACTCCGCCCGTTGATCGATAAAAAGGAGGATTCGGAATCTGGATCTGAGTGTGTCCCGAGTTCGGCGCATGATTTTCCTCGTATAATAACGCAGTGGTTTTGTCTCTGCATTTTCCATGCTATCTGTGATGAAGATTCATAATTCGTTGTATTTCTCTCGATTGTGTTTTTTCCTTTTTTTTCAATTGCAGAGTCCTTGCAAAATCTCACTGAGAGAAATTGATGTAGAGTAATGTCTTATGAGGAAAGTCGATTCCATATTTGGATTGAGAAATTCGTATCGAGAAAAAGTTCCTCCGGAGAAAATGTCTCGTGAGAAAATTCGATGGAGAATTTTTGATTGAGGGGAATGTTTTGGATAAAATGTCACCGAATCAAATTTTTTTCAAGATAGAATACTTGGACGAGCTTCATAATTATTCGCTCACGAGGAGAACTATCAGTCTCAGTAGTATCTATTTCTCCAAAATCTCTATAACCCCTCTCTACCAACATCTGTCTACTTAAATGGAAGAATTTACCAAACTGTTTGGATTTGTGAGGATTTTGGAATTTGTTTGACTCTTATTCCAGTTTTTATTGACGCTCCTCTTATCATTCGAGATTAAAATAATCAGAAACGTAAAAAGGAATACGTAGAGAAATGTCTCAAATGCTTCATTTATATCATAACCCACTGTTGTACCTCATCTTCAGAATTACATCGCCATCCAAACAATTAATTCTCGAAAATCTCGTTCGAAATCCCCATATCAATCCCATTTCGTGTCACATCTGCCACCTCGAAACATTCCCCAGGAAGATTTCAGCGAGAAGAGCCAGTCCCATCTCCCCAAAATAGTATGATTTTCACCATATGAAACTGATCGCTGAAGTTTGCGTATCACGTGGCCTTGCCTTTGACGACCTGCGTGCAAATATCAATCCCCGAGCGGCGCGATATCGGCATATCTCTGACCTAGACTGGCTCACACCGACGAAGCGTTACTCTCAAAAGGCTCGAATTGATGGTCGAGCTCACGAGCTGCTAGAACTAGAGAGGGAGAGCGAAACGTAACGAGAGCACGAAAAAAGCGAGCGAGCTCGAGAGCCGAACGAGGCCGCGTCGATAAGAGATTTTTGCTCCGCAGCCTACTCTCACTTGACCCACGTCGAGAGCTGTGCCACTGCAAACTTGACATGCAAATGGAAAAACACGCGTCGCTGCTCACGCAGACACGAGACAACCCGCTGAAATGACACACGATCGCCAGAGACGTGATTTTGGAATTTTGCAACGCGTTACTTGTCACTCTTCACGGCATCGAAGCGTTAATAATCTGCAATACTGTTTTTCGAGTCAATGGTTTAGTTTACGATGACGACGTTTCGATAACTAATCTGCTATCTTCGTCAGGCCTACAAAAATCGTTTCACTTGAATCAGCAGGTACGAATATTTGTTCTATACGCGACGCGATGATATTTTAAGGGAAACCCGACATACGTATCAAAAAATGAGACAAACCTCTCACTCTCATCGTCTTGAATAATGCAGAATATTGTTCTGATGAATCGAATACTTTCATCAATTTTCCAGTCAATTTGGATTCTGCTGTTGGAAAAGTTGAAGGAGTTGCTGAAATTATCATCATATGATCGGTCCAAATAATCTCCACGTGAACACCGCACTCGCAAATTCATCTATTTGATTGATACGTGTCACGTGATGAGGATTTAGGAATGGCGCCTGACGCTCAAAAGATTTTCGAATAAAATTGCATGTGGAGTACATGAAGAAATACTCTGAAATTCGATATCACGTCGCACATCGGTCTCGACACGTTCATCGCATAGTTCAAATCAAACAAATAGCCTGTAATGCCCTTAGAATGGAGGACTTGCATGAAGGGGAGGATACAATTGGATTGAGAAAACATGTCCCAAAATTCCGTAAACTAACGAGGAAACCTTACCTTTGCTCCATCAGAGCAACAGAGACTTGCAGAGAATGTCCATTGATATCCTCGTTGTTTGCCAAAATAATAAAGTAGAAGGTGGTGCAAAAGGGATAACGTGGAATGAAGCGTGTGCTGATGGGAAGAGAGAACCAAAAAGAGTAGTCATGAGAAATAAAAGTTTTGTGCATACATCAAACCATAGGTCTGATTCAGAATTTCATACGAGATGAACGATGTCAGAAGATCATCTGATTGATTAATATAAGCACACTTGATAATTCATTCGTGGGCAGCAATATTTGTTCAATCCTCCAATGAGTAAGAATTATATGAATTCATGTTAAATGGGGAAAGTAAAATTCGGGACCCGCTAAGATTAGATTGTATGAGGTCTAGAAATCATGAGATTGGTGAAATGTATCTCGCACTTGACTGGTTTTATTGATATAGAGAATTCTCGAGGAGAAAGATAAGTTGATCCATAAAAGTCATGAAGTATTTGAAATCAGCTCAGAATCAATCCGTGGAAAATTGCTCTCCTTGAGCCGGAACAAATGGTTGAATAGACTTCCAAATTTCGAAAATGTCTAGAATTTTCTACCCGTTGCAAGACTTATCTTCTAGTCCTATCGTCATGCCATATGGATTCAGATTGTGATCATTTTCATAGATTTTTCAATTGAAATAAATTCTGTAGTCGTTGCAATCAAGGGGTGGCAGATCTCTTTACGATATTCGAATCGATTGATGATCATAAAACTCAGACACGAGTTCATTTCGATTAAATGTGCCACCCGACTACGTGTAATGAAATTCCCAACCAATCCCCGAGGTATTCTCAAGCTATATAATGTCTAGCTACGAGTTAAAACAATTTCGGAGACGTCAACCCAGAAACTGACGAAGAAAGGGGGTACATAGCCGGATCAATTGGCCGGGGCAGCGTAATGAGGTACGCGTGTCAACGAGTAATAACCAAAAGACGTCTCGTGAACGGACGCTGTATTGCTGCTGGCAGCCGCCAGTGTTGTGTCGAGACGCGCGTAAACTGGCCTGTTTATTAGCTGGAGACCCGCCGCTGACGTGAGAAGCTTCGATCGTGATCCCGAGTCCTATATACGAGAGAAAGAGCCGCGTCGAAATTTCAAGCGAAAAGCAGCAACACGCCAACCGGGCGTTTTTCAACTCTCCTCCCGGTATCTTATTCATTTCGCCTCAAAATACTCGAGATAGAGAAAGAGAGAGGGGTGGTAGAGAGGGTGTGCGTGGGAGTTTGGCATGGCGTGTTACGAGCTCGTGAGCTTTTGCGTAAGCGAGACTCGTTAGCGAGAGCTGAGAGCGAAATTGGATGCCTGTTGGAGCGAAAAAACACTCGTCGTAATGGGGCCCTGGCTGTTTCTTGAGTGCCTCGTGGGCGGGAGTACGTGTGTGGAAGTTGGAAAATTTTACGCGCCCCAATTTTGCTGGCGCGCTTCGAATCGAGCTCGAATTCGAGTGTGGAGAGTAGTTTTTGGGTCGGACGTATTGGGTTGAAAGTTTTCCTCTTTTTCGCACGATTTCTCGGGTTGACTTGTAAATTGCGGTGTTGGGAGATAACTAGATCAGTCGATAACTAGTTTGGATCTCATTTTTATTTGGGAGACTCTATACTGTTGCGAGCCAACTTTCCTGGAGAAGTCCCGGAGAAGTTTTCTGCACTTCTGAATAGGAAGTCGATTCTGAAAATTTTCGAGCACGTCAAATAGTACAAAACCAGCGGTTCCACCTACATATATATATATATTTATAGTTTTACGCCAAATTAGACTCCAGAGTAGAATTTCTGAACGATTTTTGGATCATCATTAATATCATATCACTACATGCATGGAACGATTCGCAAATTCTAGTTTTGGTGGCTTGTCTGACCAAAGCTTGACTCGATCTACTTGCGCGATAAAATTCCCAAAATCAATCCTCAACACGCGCACAAAGCTCATGCTGAATTTTCGCGCAGCTTGCACGAGGGTATCAACGCCCTATTGTCATGCTAACCGCGTGGTCCCCATAATTTTCGTCGGTTAAACGCGCTTACAGCCCATACAACGCCACCAAAGACGAAAATTTTTCAACTCTCAGGCGACCGAGGAAGAAATTTCTGCAAGTACTCGCTTCGCAGCGAATCGAAGAAAGCGCTCGAGAAGAGGTAAAATGGAAACACGAATGGAGTAAAAGGAGAGGGGCGAGCTTCCGGCTCGGGAATGTTGTTTCGGAGTGCATATAACCGTATTGCATGTTAGCTCTTGCTCTCGTGTATTCCACGTATATATGTGCGAGTGCTCGAGCCGTTCCCTTCTCTCGGGTCCGGCGCTTCTTTTTAAGCTGGTATGCATATTTATGAGGGGCAGACCGCGCACTCGTGGAGACACGCGGCGAAATCGTTTCGCTAAAACAATAAATATTCGCGAGCTCTCTCTCTCTCTCTCTCTCTCTCTCTCTCTCTCCCTCTCTCTCTCTCTCTCTCTCTCTCTCTCTCTCTCTCTCTCTCTCTCTCTCTCTCTCTCGTACGACCGCTAACCGGAGACTCTATACGAGTGCAGTCCGCTCGGGCCGAGTATATGTTAGCGGGAACGATTTACCCTTGCTTTGCATTCGGTCGCTCGTATACAAATTCATTAGTCGAAATTCGTGTTACGAATAAGTGGAATACGCGTCAAAACATACTCTGCAATTACCGCCGGTGGCGTATGTACGCGCCGAGGCCGAGGCTGATTAATGGGCGGCGATTCGACGTATGGAAAGAGGACAGAATGGCGTATGGAAATTTCGTCGTTTTGCCACTGCTGATTAATTGATGAATTATTTTCAGAGCGATCGAACTCCCCCACCAAATCGATCGACTCGCTCCTCTCTTTGTATTTTCCATGCGAGTTATTCTAATGTGTGTGTTTGAGAAGGGCAATCATCGAATCCGCCTCTCTCAGTTCAAATTTCCCGCGAAAAAATCCTTTCCCAGATCGAGCATCGAATTTTCCAAGCTCACGAGCTTCGCATTTCAGAGCTCGGAGATTCCGGAAATTATGGAGCTAGTGCACGTATAATCCTCGTCTCGATGGCACGCAGTGCTCGAGAGGGGTAGAAAAAAAATCCAAGAGCAGAGAGAGCGCAGTTTATCGCGGCTCGACGTATACTGCGCGCGCGGCTGAAGCAGTTAACGTCGAGTATACATCGCTCGTGAATGCGATGGCACTCCGTCATTCCTGTGATTTAAGCTGCTTCCATTTTCCTCTCTCACTTTCGACCTCCTCCTTTTTGATGCACCAATGGCAGACGAGAGCTTCTGCACACACACGATGTGCGCATTCTCGGATTATTTTCATTAACGTGGTTATTACGTGCGCACAGCTCCGACCTCACCAGTTTCTCCTCTCACCCTCTCTCTTCTCAAAAGAAGATCACTCCAGTGGATCCTTTCTATACGAGTCTCTTTTAGAGCCGGATATAATTTTTCCTCGACATAAATTACTCAGCCTCTACATGAACATGCATTTCTTCTCTTTGCCGCGGAATCCTAAGTCGAAAAGGTGCGAAAGACTGAACGGAGAAAAAATGCCAATATTACGAAACACTCGTTCCTCTGAATCGTCAATGCAGAAAAGAGAGATGCTCTTTTAGTGTGCACCCATATAATACACTCGACAATTGACGCGAGCGGACGAATGCGGGGGTAGAACTCGCAAAGCGACGCGGAGAGCAAATATCGGGGATATTCATCGCTGCATACTCCGCGGGAAAATTCAATCGAGCGCAAAAGTCATGACCGCTTCACGGTTAATCAATTTCATTCCGTCCACCGGGGAATAAAGCTCAAAAACGGTGGCCTCTCGTTGCGGCAAACAAAGAAGCGAGCAAAAAGTAATCGACGATCGAACGAGCCCGCATATACGCATCGATAGTAGAGGGTTTTTCACAGCGACGAATTACAGATCGGCGTTACAAATGGAGAGCAAATATGCTCGGGAAGCGGGTCACCCGTAGCAATGCTCCAAACAACACTTTGAAAAACTCGTCTTTATTTCTGAGTTTGCAATAAAAATTCGTACCGGGCGCATTGTTTCCCAGAAACCTCCTCGCCGTAATATTTCCGCGAAGCCATTGAGTTTCTCAACAGAAGCACACCATTCCCTATTTTGCGACGCTGGAAAAGAAGCTCGATACAGCCTGATTGCAGCGTGTTGTATACCAGTAGTCGATACGGAATTGACGCGAGACAATGAGCTTGATTGTCGAGAGTTACACAGAGTATGGATCGAACTGAGCGAAGCCCGACTGATCGTCAACTCGCAGAGTCTCCGTCGTGTATGGGCACGGGGCCGCAAATCAAGCTGCCTATTGTCGAGAATCGCGTTCGATATACAAGCGGCTGTAGTTTGACGCGCGACCCGGCTGATTGACGATTGGCTTACTTTCTTCCCCGATGCGACAGCCCCCGCGACACTCCTAATTATCTCGTGTACCGATAGTGCTCGTTCGAAATTGTGTAGAGAGTCCGAATCTGGCGTTAATTGGGTGCTCGCGTGGCGCATTGTTTCGAATCATCCGCGCTGATTTCGCAGTACGTTCGGAAATCATCGGATTAGGGTGACTCGGAGCAGGCAGAGGATCGATAATTGCTCGAGCGCATCATTTACTCTGGCTTCCGTATTGTGGTTTCATCCATTATCGCGGATTTGCGTGTACATCTTTGCGGTACACCTCGAATCGTTTTTACATGACAGAGTTGAGACGCTTGAAACCTGCCATGCCGTAAAAATGCATGGATCTCGCATTCATCGTTGAGCCCCCGTTGATGTTTCCGGAATGAGGTGTGTAAGGGAGAGGCAGCAGCTCGTGTGCTCGCTCGCGCCCGTCAAACTTTTCATATGACGGATTCTCGCCGCGCGGCTGAAAATTTACACATAAATTGCGCATAATAGTGTCGAAAGTTTTTCGCCCACCGCAGCGTAAGCTAATTTTTCTCAACGCGAGAGGGTAGAGGCCAATTTCGTACCCTGACACGCATACCTCTCACTCCGGCACTCTCTTTGGCTGCGGAGAAAAAGATAAATGCGCTGTTTGCGTATGGGCACCCGTTCTCTGCTTCATCTTTCTTTGTGAGCGTCGGAGCGCGAGCGAGCGCCTTTCCAGCTCAAACTCTTTTTCATCCCTTCAGCAGCCCGCAAGTTCTCTCCCTCTCTCTCTCTCTCTCTCTCTCTCTCTCTCTCTCTCTCTCTCTCTCTCTCGCTCTCTCTTTTGCTCCGCTCGCTATTCTCGATCAAATTGCTTCTGCACGCGTGCCGAGCTACCTGTGGCGAATGCACGAATTCATGAGGAAATCTACATGTCAAGTGCACGTTGCAAACCGACGTCTCAGCTGCCTCTCGGGGTAGATATTCCAAGCGATACCGGCTCTGAAGTCTCCATAAGTTTTCTCGACACGTAATTGAGATTCTTTTCCGTTCGAATGCTTGTTGCTGATGGATGTGGAGCGTCATGTTGTTCTCAAGGTTTTCCTGGAGGATATAAAAGAGTGGCGAGCTACCACTACTATGGATTGAGAGATTTCTCGAAGAATCAAGAGATCTCTGAGTTGTTTCCTGATCCAATGACTGTGTATTCACTGATTCGGTATGAAGTTGATTCAATAGAATTATCGACTGATGCATCAGTAATGCCTCTTGTACGTACTAACACTGCGATTTTGATAAAAGCCACTAAGTGATTGGAGAAATCCACTGATATCTTGATAGTACGCACTAATACATCGCTGACAATGAGTTGTTTATTTCCAACACAACTGGCTAGACTATCAAGATCTTCCGATCATTCATTGCAGATAATTTTGGATTGGAGTTGTAGAAAGCCGTCGCCCTATTGTTTAATATACCCGTGAATCGTTCTGATCCACGAGTCACGGTCACAAAATCATTAGTGACAATCTAAACTTCATCATGTACGATCGTCTGTACATGAGTGATACTTTCTGCTCAGCTCTTTCACAGTTTTCCATTCGTTCATTAGTGATCCCTTCCATCCAGTCATGGATTCTTCCACTGATCACTGAGGGACTCTAATTTGCTCAATACTGGATACTGATTTTTCCGCCAGTGATACTCATATATCCATACTGCCACGTTCTTGTCTAGTGATATCACTTGCTAATTCACTTATCGACGCTCACGTGTTGGTGATAATATACACGTCAATTCGATCGAGGCTTGTATCTACTTACTATTCCGACGGCGATGATACAGATCTCAGTGTGGCTCTCACCAGTCACTTATAATTAGTGATATTCATTAACTCATTCGAAACATGCTTCTCCATCAGTGATTCGCGAATCAATCATCAAAATTTCCTCATCCATCACCAACATTCTCCACATTTTAATGGATCCAGTGAGACTCCGTCACACCAGACATTGATTCATCGACAATTTTCACTTATTGGTTGGCCACCAATCCATGAGTGAAATCCACTCTTCCATCAATCGTATCGCTCACTGAGATATCACTATTCCCAATCAGCTCATTAGCAATATTCTTGAATGTTATCGCCGGTGATATACTGGGTCTTTGATTTCTCAGCAATTTTTGCTCCTTCAAGTATTTGATTTGTAGAAGGTGAACTGTCTATTGCCCTCTTCGTAAGTCTCATGAATTCATATGAATGACAGTCATTGGTGACACTGACTTGCCGTTGATAAGAGATATTTATTTTTGATCTCCTGAATGAAGAGTATTTAGCTTATGTCTCTTCTTCCAAAGCAACCAAAGATGAAGCGCGAGGAGAACACAATCACCCTCGTTTTGTGACTGTGAATAGATCTGATCATGAACTTGACAGAATGATCTCAAGTCTTACATTCTCAAAATCGAAAAGCAACAGTAAGCACAGTTCTTCAATCATTCATTAGTCTGATCTTCACAAGAAAGTTCAAGTGGAAACTGATAATTCCTTGAATCATCAATGGAAAAGGAACAGGGAATGCAAAAAAAATTTTCTCTATTATTGTCGGAGAATTTCCCAATTCCTCCTTCCTAATGATTGATGAATAGCTACGAACCGATCTGTTAGCTAGTGATTATTCTCTATCTCCCATATTCATGTCTTGTCATTGAATATTGAGTATTAAATCTCTCAAAAAGAGGTCATAGACGTGCATGAAATGATGTGTGCCTCGATGGAGCAAAATCAAATTCACATCACAGCGTCACCACCTTGCCTACATCACAACGCCCTCGACCGCAATCCGCCATCTCCCACCAAAACTCGTCAACCCCACAATCTATCGCGTTCGTCGCAACAATTCTCCTCGCCAGAACTCGCTTCCGCGCTCCGCTAAGATGGATAGGCGTAAAAACACCAGTAGCCACCACCACCACCAGCACTACTCTCGTCTTACATACGACACACGACCGAGTCGCGCAAAAAGTGCCCGAGTCAAGCTGCCGGCCGGCCGCAGGAGAAATGCCGCGCCTTAATTTCCCCGGGCGTTTTATCAAGGTGACACATCCGCGCCGCGCCAGAGATAAGCGAGCCTCGGGGCCAAAGATGTCGCGGGCCGCATTAAGCGACGTGGAAACACGAGTGCGAGCAGTACATACTCCGCCAGCGTATATGAAGCGGAAAGCTCGAGGAGAGAGAGAGAAAGGAGCAAGAAAGTACGACCCTCTCTCTCCCTGGCGTCGCTCGAAAGTATGGCCTGGTCTCGCAGGTAGGGCTGCTCGTAATGAAAGCCATGTGTCTTCATTTGGCCGCTTGTTTCGCGCCTGCAGGAGTGTACGTACAGCCAGTGGTAGTTGTGTGTGGTGCTAGAGCTTGCACATGGACTTAGGAGAGGTGGAACGAGTGTGTGTAATGGCCGAGATAGCGAGAGCGAGTGCATTACGTAGCCGCTGCTTTTGTGAGACGCCTCGTTTCCGTGTCGCTCGAGAGAGCGCCAGGCTTTTCGCTCTATCTCGGTTTTCGAGGGACCATGGGTAACGAGATGCATGGCTAAATTGGCCGAGTCCTTGTTGGGAGATCCGCTTGGGATTATGTCGGCGTAACGATTTTTGCTGGACTATGGACGGGTGCCTTGTCGTTTTGGGAGCTGATTCGAATCGAACTTTGCTATAGAACGTACTCATAGAAGTAGTCGATAGCGTGAATTTTGTCTGGTTACCTTCGAGGGAATTGACATTTATTTGCGCAACGAGTTATCCTCTTCGCGCAGTTGTCCACATACGTGGACGCGTCTTTGGGTGATACCAGTAAATTAAATTTTCAAGATATCGAGGCATTTCTTATTGGGTCATCTTCTTCAATTCACAATCGAGCTTCTTTCTTGATAAACTCATCCCCACTAGCTTTTTCACGTGAATCAATCCTATCAAATATCCAAATTTCCAAAAAAACTGAAGTTCATTCGAAATAGTTGAGAATACATTCTAAAAATCGAGCAAAGTGATCAGAACATACTTCTTGGGCTTACAAAACTATTGCCACAAGAACCGATGAATAACATTGAGATATACGAAATTGCGATCCTTGTTGGGTCTGGCCTCATATGTGTACACCGTGTTTCCTTGGAATCGCGTATGTAAAGAGAGCAAGCATGCGAACAATGAGTGGAATGATGGTTTGAATCACCTCGCAACTATCGAAGAGTGTGCTGAATTCCAATCGTACTCGAATGATTAGAGCTGAAGAGGAAGGTATCCGTAAACGAGATCTATATCCTCATGACAACTCAAAATATCCGATTTTCTCCCAAATTTACATTTTTTTTATGAACAATTGGGTATCAGATGGAGCTATAATGATTTCTAGCCTGGATCTAGATTATATCAAGCCTCCTTCGGGTTCAGAGACTAGTTTTTGTGATCCACGTCGTCACGGTATCCACGTTCGTGGACATGGTCGGAAGTACGATATAATGATGAATTTTCCAATCAGCTCAGAGCCCAGAGTACTTTTCAACATCACGGTCAATAAAATTCACCGAAATAGTATATTACCGTCTTAGGCCGCGAAAATAACAAAAGTGTCAAATCACGTGGAATCGTTAGCCGAGGCAGACGAACATGTGATCCAAGGCTTCCTTATTTCACGTCCGAGACGGTATAATATTTTTCAGCACAACGTAGCCGGGATACGCCAAATTCATTTGCGGCAGCGGAAGTGACACTTCCCGTCCGGAGTGCGGAAAAAAAAATTTTCCAACGAAACTATGGGAATTAGGGTGCGTGCGCAAGGAGCTTATACAATCAATTGGACGGTTCCAAATTGGCAGTATCGGACGCACTCTCGTTTGTTTCAGAGATTCTTTCTGAAATAGATTGAATTAAATACAGGCAGAACTCGGTATTCGCGTTAGTCATGTTCCTTAAAAGCACCGCCAATACCGAATTCGCGAATACGGAAGTATTGTTCTTATGGGAAATGGGGGGTTACGGGATCGGCTCCAGTCGAAAGTCACTATATTTTTCTGAAAAATCG
>JAPYYZ010000993.1:0-36670 GCA_030522705.1 Eretmocerus eremicus
AAGAATAGAGCTACATCATTCTGCATAGACTGAAGATAATTGTATGATACACTCATATTTACATGTTCAATTCCATGCATCTCATCTTTGGTTGCATTCAGTAAGATGATTACGAACCCAAATAGTATCCAAAGTACTGATTCGATTTTTCAAAAAGCCGAAATGTGATTATACCGTTCTCGTCCGGAGCCGTTCACATGTTCTGCTGTACATGACTCAGAACTGCAGCTGCTCGCTTGAACCCATATACCGACTCTTGGAAAAAATCCATTTAGAAACTTTTTTAATATTTTGGCTTCTATCTGATAAGCATAGTACCGACTTGAGTAATTCCGCCGAAAGTGAGATTTTCTGCGTCCGAGGTTCGCGCAAGCCTCTGACATTTTCAATCATCGTCGTTAAAATTGTCTACGGTACATATATAAAACTTTGTAGTTGATTATTGAGTGATTTTCTATGAATCCGATTCTTATATTGAACAATTAGGGGTCCAAATGTCATAATTCCGTCTCCTGTCCAGAACACAGAAAAAACTATGATTATAATACGGTCACTATAACCCTATGCTAGATCACGTATTTTAGATTGCTTCATTGTTGCATTGTCTCTACTTTTTTGAAATATTGTTTCGTTTTATTTTAAATCAATTCATGATTGGCGTCGGTAAGGTGGAGGTACTTCTTCCTCTTACAGATCTTATTTGCTATTATGAGAAGTCCATCGCGTGCATCTGTTTTGGGAAATCTTTCATTGGGACAAAAAATGGGACCTCGAAAAGTATTACGAAAGTAGACTGAAATGCACGTCATTATTCAGAATCTGACATTGGTCTATTCAAAGAGCCAACGAAATCAAGTTCGTGTGACTGTAGAATTGTACGTAGTATCTCGATGTTGAATAAGTCATATGAAGGAGGAGTTTTGGAGATATCTCGATGAAAAATTGAACCAGTTCTTCAACTGAAGTAAGAACTTTCGGGGGGAAATGAAGAGAAAATTCCCAAAAGATTATAGTTAACATGACTGCAAAATTGTGTAATATTTCGGGAGAGTGTGAAGCGAGCTCATTGAGTAGGAAAGTGTATAAAAAAGTCTACAACCTGTGCGGGAGTCCGAACTCACAAAGTTATGGCTACGTCAATGCCATATCAAATAGCTTATGCGTATTTGATATCTCAGCTATAAAATTGCTATAAATACTTGCTGCTTGTCGAGCACGTTTATTATCATTTGAGCGTCTGAAAGAATTCATAAAATTCTGCGTTAGAATCGCTTTAAAAAATTAGAAACCGTGTGTGCACGAATCAATACTCTGGCTGATATAATTAAAATATTCCCTATCAATCCATAGACTGATGTTAAAACAGTCTTACGCGTGAAACATTTGATCAACGGATTCAATATCGCGCGATGATAAAAGCAATCAGCTCGACAAGTACCATATGTGCACTCGAAAAATGTGTCGAGCTCGGGCGTTGACTTCACGATTGAACTTGAATACATCCAGGCATCCGTGCACCTCAAAGTGATCGATAATATTTGCGTCGAGGGCCGCGGATATCTCCCGAAAGTCACTATCGACCTTTACTTGTAAACTTATTGTCTCGCTCCACGCAATATCGAGATTTCCCAATTCTTGTAGTACATACTTATCATTCTAACGAGGCTGATTCCACTGTAAACCTTTGGTTGACTCGAAGAGTTTGGTCTCGCTGATGGGACAATCAAGATCAATCGGAGTGGATCATCAAATTTGCGATGCATTGACTCAATTCTGAGACTGTCACTATCATGGGGTATGAGAGTGCCGACAAAACGCGTAGCTCGCGACGGCGAGAATCTGTTGGGGTGTTTCCAGAAATAGACCAACATGACGCGGTTGCTCTGTATGGTGACAATGATAAATCGTGTCGAGTCGTGCCGCCTTTCTGAGCGCACCCTCATTGAAACTAATGCGATCGTCCGAATCTTTCCGATCATTCGAAAAGAAGTAGCGAACTCCGATGAGATTCGCTCTTATGAGAAGATTATGGGAAGGTCCAACGAGACTAAATTGCAATATTTGTGATACTCTGCAGAGGAGTTTTATACTAATTTCCATTTGCAATGAAAGTACCAATGCAGTTCTACAAATGAGACGGTATTCCCGCCCGAGTTTTAATTATCGAATGGAAATCGATAACTTCCAATCCAAATCAGTGAGAACGTTCAACAAGATGCATGCTTCATCGAACGTCGACCTGAATCCAGTCAATGTGAATTACATTCCTCTTGATTAGATAAATCCTGAAGAGCCTTGCAGAATTTTACGCAGTAACAGTAATTTTTGCGTGCATCAAAATCAGTGATCGTGCTGGATATGAAAAATCATTGATAATATCTCGGGGAAATATTGAAAGCTTGTTATGTTTCTTGCATGTCGACGTGTTCATTGTGACTTGGATTTTCAACCACCACACTCTAGGCAAAGACTCCCATTTTTTCGTCTGTCTTTTTTATGATTTTATGAAAGCAAATTCCGGAAACGTTTCATTTTGATATAATCACTCCAAGAACCAAATTTCATGGCAGCTTCCTTATTTGATCATGCTCCAAATCAATTATCGTCAACCGGAGTTACTTCAAAACACTTTTCAATTTTTCCGTCGCTGTTTTCCCTGTAACTCGCAAACACTCCAATCAACTTACCTCCATTTTATAACATTTGAAAGCTTAAAACTTCAGCTTCCAATTGGCGCTAAGTATACCTTGATTGGACATTTTGGCTCAGAGTTATGAGGATTTGAATGAGTGTTACAAAGTTACCCGCGTTTCGGTAATACAACTTTGGAACGGGAGAAGTAATATCTCGGATCATTGCTATTTTTTATTCGTATGCCAGATCAAAGAATCAACTTTGATTAGTCTTCAACAGATAGCTGAGAGTCTAAGCTTTCGATCGACTCCTTGTAGAGTCCCGTTCGATGATTCTACGTCTCACAGTTGACGTTTGACTTATTCAGAGGATTAGAAACCTTTGCAGACCATGTGGCCGACTCCTGCGCGCCAGGGAGTTCGAGGGAAAACGTGCCGATAGTTCTCAGCAATAACTCCACTCCCAGATGTCGAAATGAGACGTACCAAAGCTTGCTTTAAAGCTCTCTTAATTTTTAACGCTATGTTGTGATTTCCAATTCTGATTCTGTCTATCGACGGTTCTTACGCAGCTTCTTCGAGTTGTTCCAAAGTTACCCCACTTTCCAAAAGAGAACCAACTTTTCGGTTTTTGCATTGCTACATCAACAGGGAGTGGAAATGCACCATTATGACGATGAATTTATCAAGGACTCGTCACGGACAAGTGAACTCTAGCGCCACTTCCTTGGATTCATCTTATAAGTGCTCGAGCGAGAGCAATTGTTTTGAGCAACTTTTTTTTCACTCAAAAACAATCTTTCGGAAAGGTTTGTCACAATCTTGGCACTCCAAATTGATGTAAATGCGAATCGAGCGCATGGCTCGAAGCGCCAGCACTGTAATTCGTAGTGTCAAAATTGCCAGCTTATTTTGCATCTGATCGGAGTCGCTTGGGGCTGTCGAGCCACCGGCCAAATAATTTGCCCCGACCTGCCCTTTTCGCGTGGTGTTTTCGGAATTATTAGCCATCAAGATTATCTTGAAAAGTACTAGATTTACTGTTTTCGAGTAGACTCTTTCGATTTCCGTGGTTAAAATTGCGATAAATTGACCCTGAAGAAAGATACGAGCACTTGAAGCAAAAAACTGCAATAAATGAATCACGCGCACTGCCCGGCACTACCGTTACATGGTCCATTTACGAGTCTATTTTCCATGCATTCGATTCACCATCGACAAATCTTCAAAAAATTCTCGATGGGTAACTTTTCACTCTCTATCTCACAGTCTCCATACTATTTTGATTGGGGCCCATTCTGACCAATTTTGAGCGAAGTCTATAGCTCACAATTGGACAATTTAGAAAAATTCTGCCAGGAGTAACCTTTTATGCTCTATCATTCGCGTTATGCCCTGCAACTAGCAGTTTTCGATCCAAGGACGGAAAAGTTGGTTCCCGCAGTCCGAGTGATGTTTTCCAGACCGAGCCGAAGACGACGGTTGAAGTTGTCACGAAGATGCGGAAGCTATATCGCCAGATACCGAGCCTTATTTTTTAATGGTCTGGTCTAGAAAAAAAAGCTCGGAGGACTGTGCGGGAATGAAACTTTTCTAGGAATGACGATAAAGAATATGATTTACGATATCAATTTCTTACTTTCTCAGACCGTGATCAACAAGGCTTGAAAATGAGCCAAAAGTCGTGCCCTCTTGAGCATGACCTCTTGTTATCCGTAACAAAAATAACCTCATTTTCGTAAAGTAATTGATCACAAGATACTTTTCTACCAGTTTTAAAATTTCATTCTCATGGGCAAGCTGTGACAATATAAAAGAATTATCCTACTGGAGCGAATGTTTCAGCAGTCAAACTCTATGCATCCAACGGCAGATGATCTTGCCAGAATCCTGAGAAGACGCCGCAAGTATTAAAAAGCAAACTTTAGATTGAGTGGCTTTCATGACCATCAAGGTTGACATTCAAGTATTATTGTGAAGTTCTAGAGGACGAGGTTGATAGAGCATCAAAAATGGCTCATTCACTTCGTTCACGTGATTTGCGAATGAGTATAGAAAATATTGAAATCATTATCAGTTCTGATAGATCAAATTATTTTTCTTGGAACGTTCAAAAGTGTGACGTTATGTTCCCGAGAAACAATGGTTCATTGAAATTGAAGTCGATTGATCGTGTTGATTTCCGGATTGCATCTTTGTCTTTGAATGATTTACTTATCGCACAAGGTGTATATCGTCGCGCTCACAACGCATGTTCGGGTGCTGTATGCACACCATTTAAAGTTCCCTCCAACATTTATTCATTTGCATGGAGAAAATAATTTTTCATTTGCACGTATGAAAAAAACAATCTCTAAATCATCATCGCCTGGATTAATTTTCCTGTTCTAACTAGAAACAGAGTCCTTGCATGAAAATGAGAGTTATCCAGAGTTTTTGCAACTCCATGACTCTTTTATGGAACTGGTCATCTATAATATCAATAAACTCTTGAAAGAAATAGTGACACGAATGTAGCGGAGATCTTCTTCAGTGTAAGAGGATTAATGAGTGAACTTCGCCTTCTGGGTTTTTCATCAGTAGATCATGTTGATAATTCTCTCCATCTTATATGTTCATCGACTTACCCCTCATTAGTTCTTCATTAATTAATATGATAATTATCACATTCTTCTTCAAGCAATATGCTCAATAGAAAATTCAATGAGTATTTTATAGAATGAATATCGAGTTATGGACTTTCCGTCAAATGAGAATTGAAAACGAAGGACAATCAGGGTTCTGAACTCTCCGGGACACAAGCCCAGAATAAGATTCTGTGGATGTTATTGAAGAATCTGTGGGTATGAGACTATCAACATAAAATTTGAAAAATAGAATCTACACTCTGTATCGGAATAAATACTGATCTATTCCCATGACCTCCGGATCTGCTATCCATGATGATTAAATACTTCTCAACATATGCTTTTCAAGTGCGAATAGTAACATTATGACGATTGAGACTTTTCAGACTAACGGAAACTCTGAAACCGGTCAAGCGATTTCAATGTTCCCAGGGAGTCCGCCCCCAGCTAGGTAATTCGCGTGATCGAATACTCGAGGGGACCTTCGTAATCAAATGACCATGGAGATTTTTGTGATCGAGTACTCGATGTAACTGTCGTGATCGAGGTGACCCTCATGATTGGTACTCGAGGTGATGCTCGTTAGCAAGTACTTGATTTTCGTGATTGAGCACTCTATAGGTGACCTTCGCGATAGAAAAATCGAGAAAAAACTTTCGTGACTGAGTGATCGAGAAAAAATTTTTGTGAACGAGTACTCGAGGTAACTATCGGAATGAAGTGATCGAGGTGATTCCAATAATCGAGTGTCGGGATCAGACAAAATCACCTTGGGTGATACTTGTTTGAACTCGACACTCCATTACGGAAATCACCATCTTCACTTTGATCACGACAACCGCCTCAAGTACTCGATCACAAAAATCACCTCGATCACTCAATCACGAAAGTCACCTCGGCCACTGGATCATGAAAGTAACCTTGAGTACTTGATAACGAGTACCACCTCAAATCACTCGATCATGGGGATCAGTTGATTGAGCTTGCCGGCTATTTGAGCTGGCTCAAATACCCTATCACTAAAATCACCTTGAGTAGTCGATTACTAGTATCAACCTTGAGGTGATACTCAATTGAAATCTACGCTTGATCACGGAAATCACCCGAATCACTCGATTACGACAGTCACCTCGATTGCGGAGGTCACGACGGCCACCTCCCAAAAAGATCACGAAAATTACGTCGAGTACTTGATAAAAAATATCACCTTGAGTACTCGATCACTAGAACCGCTTCGGGTACTCTCGATCACGTGAATCAACTCGAGTATTGGATCACTAAAGTCACCTTGGGAAGTTGATGACGATCAGAGTCAGCCACCCGGATGATCCTTGCGTGCCCCACGGCGGATCAAAAATTGAATTTTTTTTAATTTTCCCCTCTCCCGAATCAAAAGTTCAAAAATCTAATACCGCCCCAAGAAAATTGTTTGATGAAGTATCTCAAAAATTTGGGGATGTCCGAACAGAACTGATGGAAAATTTGGATTCACCAAAATCTAGGTGGTTTGCTCCCATGAGAAATAGTAAATTATGCACACCTGCGCCTATACTATTTTTCCACCCCAGGGCGCGGAAACAACGAATCTCGCTTCGCTTGGGCGACCCCTCGTGCCACAACCGCCTACACGCGCAGCGGTAAGTAACATACTATTTTCAAATTCTGATCCTATGTAAGAAGCTCATTTGGTGAATTGCCGAATAAGTTTCATGACACTGACGATTTCTCGGGTAGAGAAAAGTTATGGATACGTTCAACACTGTGGTAAAATTATCCCACCTCAGCTTGAATCAGACTTATTTTCTGTTTTCTTTAATAGTCGAATCTAATGATTGTTTCGCCGAGATGACGATACTTGTTGATAAAATCTAGTGCAATCACATAATAATCACGTAAGAAGAATCACTTTCTGTGTCAAGTTTTCGATTTCAGTTTCTTTCTTGTTTTCAAAACTATTTAGAAAAAAATTCGTTATGGTCGCGGAGAAAATTTCTGGTGTTTTCTTTGACGTTCAAAAATATTAATAAGGTCTGAAACTAATAGTAAAACCTATAATTACAGAGTCAGCGATATTCTTGACTTTATACAGGGATGATAGAGACTCAACTCTTTTCAGGAGCATGACGAAGTTACACACTGTGGTGGAGTTGCCACATTTTCACAGACTATCACAGTATTTCGCAATTTTGAGTAGAACGGGCAGAGTGAAGAGGGATTGAGATAGATTGTAGCAGAGAATAATTTTAGATGACTCATCAGAGTTGATAGACTTGACTAGTTTTTTTGTGACGATCATAAATGAACTAATTATGCAGTGGAAAGGAGGAAAAATGTCTGATAGACATTTGGTGATGAATTCAAAGTAGCGATTTGTTAAAGCATGAAAAGCCTCCATTTTCTCTTTACACTCCAGTTTGAGTGTTTCATTTCTGTTCATCGAGGGTCATATGCCTTGACACAGGAGACGCGTTTTCAGATGTGTACCAACGATGATTCAGGGTCTACACATACTCAAGCAGGACTCAAATACCATTGAACTTGATCTTTTATACTCGAGACAAGTCCAGAACAATCCGAGGGTAAAGTGTCTTGCGCATAACGAAGGAGACGTAGAGATCGCACAGCAGATTCTGGAATCTCCCACGTAGTGGTAATCGAATCAGCCGAGTAGACACTTTAACAATGTACATCTCGGCAATTATAGTGGCGCAGAAGATTGTCCATTCAAATAATGTTGCCCCGATATGGGTTAAACACGTGCTACGGAATTAGATCACATCCTTGAAGTCTCGCGAGTTTCTGAATCCGCAAAATCGTCCTTCAGATCTTCATCGTCTCTCAACTCTCTTTCTCTATCTCTCGCTATTTTTCCGCCGGCAAAATAGATGATCCGTTCCGTGCGCAAGCTTTATTCGTCATCGCTACAAATTCTCAGACTCGGTTCTAGGAAAAAATTTCTTCGACGCTCAGGCGATATTGGAAAAATTTTTCCATTAAATTTTCCGCATGCACATCACATAGATGCGGGAGCTCGCACGATGTGCGGGCCGCATCCGCGTGACCGGATCGCGTAAATTTTGCGATTCGAGAGCCAAGACTTTTCTACTCGTTCCTAGTCTATGCCGAGTTTACTATTACTATTGCGCTTCTCGCTGCTGCTGCCGCTGCTGCTTCAGCAGTATGCCCCCGTCTATTGCTTAGTGAAGCTGCGTCTCGCGGCAACCGAGCTGCACTTGCCGATGTATATAAAAGGAACGAGCAATTGTTAGCGACCAGTCTGCGCATCGGCGCTCCTCGTCGCGCTCTTATCTCGCGTCTAGCTGAAAGTCGAGCGCCTCCGACTTTACACCGGCTCACAATTTTTTTCCGACACGAGCGAAATTAAAAAAAAAAAAAAACATGAATGCGCCGACGAAACTCGAAGGATCGTAGTCCCTTACCGATTTTGCGAGCCTCTCGACGACGCGGGTTGCGATATTATTGTGATAACGATTGAGTAGACTGCGTCGCGATTGCCCAAGTGCGCAATCGACTATGTAGAGTCGCCAATTGTCGAGACCCGGCGCGAGAGGTACCGAGATTTAAAAAAATGCAGAAAATCAGAGTGTCGATCGCGATCCTCTCGGCGGCGATCGCGATCTCGTCGTGGAAGCCGGCCGAAGCGGCTCTGAGGCCCGAGTACACGCTTCTGAAGCTCCTCGCCAGGCCCTTCGCTCCGACCGATGGAGCCTCCAATGAGTGCCTCAGGGACAGCAAGATCTACTTCGACGAGCTGCAGAAGTACAATCCATGGGCCCTGCAAAGTACGTACAACTCGAGAAATTCAAAATTGCCGGGCTTTTTGTCGTTCCACAATCATCTCTATTTGAGTTTTCAATGAAAATTCCACCAAAATCAAAACCATTTGAACTGTTCAAATGAAATGCCATTACAATCAGCCTCTAGAAATTCTATAAAAGTATTATCGTTCTGAGATGAACAAGTTCTTGAGATGCATCGAGAAAATATGAAAAAAATTCTGAAGAATCTTTGTCAACGAAAGAAAGATGTTGGACTTTAAATAGAGGCCAAATATAAAATGTATTGACAAACTATTGTAGCCTCGACTAAATCTACAAGTCATGAGAGATGGAGATTGTGTCACCACTAACACTCCTGAAATAGTAGCTTTTGATTTTGTATAAGATAATCTCAAATGACTGCAAGATAATTTACTATCAAAAATGAATGGATACAATCAAGATCTCAATGATATTATTATCGTATCGAATATCTCAACAATGATGGAACTTTTCCGAGTGTTCTGGATGGATGGATTCCAAATGAATTGTATTCAAAATAAATTTCGAAAGAGTGAAAGATTCAACACCAATAGCTTGCATGTTTCATTCGAATGTGAACACCAATTCTGGAGAGGGAAAACTTTTATATCAAAATAAGTTCTGAAAAGATATAATTGTGTAGTCTATGACTTGAAACATCGTCTTTGGAAATGAGGGAAATTAGAGTGTTCTGAGGAAAAAACTCAATCATCTAATTAGTATTCCCAAGAGAAAAAGTTCATTCCTCGATTACTTTTTCCGAATTTCTCAGGCTGCTACCGAAACGTTTCGATACAATATCTCCAAATACAGTACCGTAAAACATATTTATTCAACTAATATACAGAACCCATTCAGGAGTTGTGGGTATATACGTTCCGTGCGTATCAGCTAAGCATTTTTGAAATCATTGAGGTTGATGATCTCTACGAGGAAATTCGTGAATCATCCGCTGATTTCTGACGATGATATTTATCATTAAACTATGAATTGACATAGGATTTACACTAATCTGCACGTAAACACTGTTATGGATGGCTGCGAACCATAGTGAAATAAGTCCATTTCAAATTCTTCAAGTTTCCATAGGCTCTTTATCAGCTGAGAGATCGCAAGTCGGTTTCAGCGGGGAAATTCTTTTGATTCCATCCAAGTGGACGATGAATTTGTATGATGGCGAAGAAATTTTTCGAATAGATTGCCTTAGGATTTAGCAGTTTTCAAAGACCCAACTCGATTTTTCAAAAGTCATACGTGGACTTATTCCACTATGGTTTGCAGCTGTCCATATTATAGACAGATTTTCCAATCTATTTTCTCAGATTTTTTCAATGCACATGAATTGCTCGTCTGAACCTCTGTAGGATAATGTTGATCAGTCACCAGAGTGATGTCATAGTCAGAGAATATCTATTAAGATAAATGTACCTAATTTGCACCCACTCAAGACCTCGGATACCGGCACCCACAGATAATTCCTCGCATTCTGCTTTCTCAAAGAAAGACCAATCGTACTTTTCATGTTTGTTATGTTAGAATGTGAGAAAATGATTCGTTTGAATCAAGCCAGAGTAATCCACGCGTTTGTTAGAAAGCAACAATTGGACGGCTCCATTCTAAAACGAAACAACGTCATTTGAGATTTTAGAAAATCGCGTCGGCTAATTAGAAATTATTCAGTCCAGCAATGATTGTTTGGTAAAATTCCTTCGAAAATATTTAATTGGATAGCTTTTGTATGAAATTCCAAAAGAATTTTGGGAATACATCATTACTAAACCCATTATTCTATCAAAAACCCACTTGATTTTTTGAAAATCGAAATGTCATTTATTTCGTTTTGAAATGGAGCCATCCAACTGATTTTCAGAACACCCACGACTTTTTTTGACCAGTTTGTACTGGGCAAGAAAAATAATTAGCCCCAGAAAAACCGACTCAATGAATTTCAACGTAGGGGTACCTCAACTCGTTCTTTCGTCTTTGTCTAATTTTTCAAATACCTTTTTGAAATCGTAAAACTTGGACTGGGACCAATTTTGCTGTAATAAATTACTATAATGAACCGAGGGCGCCCAGTTTAATCTCCTACGTAGCCGGGTCCTTTTGTGTACAATAGGGCCCACGGCTGTATTTGTAGACTTCTTAGCAAACCGACTACCGCCCTCAGCTCGTGATATTGAACAGTGGTGAATCATGACGACTGCACATTTCTCATACGAGTATGGGTATGATTGATTTGATATACTTTGATTGTCAAGATTGAAGTAATTGGGAGTCAATTTTTCGAAACAGCGTGTAAATTTTCCTACTTCATTCGAAGCTCACATTTGTCGCAATGTTTCTTGTTTACGTATTCAAAAATTTTGGAATTCTACGGATTTCTCTGATGAATTGTATATTTTGAATCAAGAGGTTGACATACGAATCGTCGAATAGAGGGTTAAACTAAATTTGCTGTAGAGTACATGTAGTCTGAAAGAGATTGATATTGTTCACGCGTTCTTCTAAAAATTATTTTGAATATTTTGGATGACGGATATTGTTATTATTCCTATAAACTTTCATAGATTCTAATCCAAATCGTTCATTTGGATATTTAGCTGAGAATTTGAGGGTGTCGATGAACATTTGATTTTGTTAAACTAAAGTACAGGCCCAATGCGATGTTTCTAATAGGATGCGTTCACGTACAAATTGTTATGTGTTTGTAATTAATTTAGAATAGTTCTAGACTAAACTCTAGGACTCATTCTACTTTTCAATAAACCCTCCGGAGCATACTCACGTCTATGATACTTATTGTCTTTGACCTTCGAGAATGAATATTTGACACCCGAAATTTTTCTCGGAAAACCACGAATTAGGTACTACCCGCCATGATGTATGTATGTATGTATGTATGTCTGCAGCAAAAAAACTTTTTTCTGTGAGTTCGTGATAATTCAGACCCCGGTGATCACGCTTGAATTCACAACGATAGCTCATTTTGTGGATGTTGAAATAAGCTTCTTAATGAGTTAGCACGCGTTATAAAATTGTGAGATAGGGAAAAGCTATTAGCAAAACAAAGATGGAATGGCAAATTGGGCACACTGGCTGTATTTCAATGGCCTCCTCAGTGACTTATCGCTAATTGTAAGTCTTTCGATGCATTGACAATTACAAGAGAATCGATCGTATTCAATCGAGCAACTTATTATAGTTTTTCTGGAAATGTGATTGAAGCGCAAGCATTCTAGAAACTCTTTCCGATGTATTGAGAAAATTTAAATTTTAAGGTTTTTTTCACTTCTTTTTATTTTGGCTCGTAATTTCGAGTATTTTCTTCCAGTTCATTTGCATATGATTGTCAAATGTAGAATCGCAGCCTATCAAATGTTTATCGAACGCTGAGACTGACTATATCTGGAATTATTCACTGTGCTATATCACTCGAAAATGCAAAACAAATACTTCCCATAAAATGAACGGATTCTATCGACCAGTTATTGAACAAATTGATGAATGGCGATTGCTGCGATGGTAGTTTGTACTGCGTAGATCTTAGGAAATAGAGCACTCAACAGATACCATCTATTATGCAACAAAATGCAGTTTTTCCACACCGACTCATAATACTGAACAATGATATTGCTCTGGAGAATATAGTTTGTTGGCGAGATACTCATCACCGACGCATCAATATTATGAATGATTTCGGTGCACAACCGTCAAGAGCGCGACGAAGGTAATTTGCGGAAACGTTTTGTTCGCATAATCGCAGTAAACAGTCGCGGCGTTGCCTTCGCTCTATACCTCAACTGACACACTTTCAGCTTTTCAATGCCAAGGACGGTCGTTGACCGGTACTACTACGATCCGTCATTACGATCACGTTTCCGTAGCAATCTCATCTTTCAGCCGACACTCGATTCGCCAAGTCAAGTAGTTTTTTCTTCGATTGAAACCTGGAGTGCATTCACCTCTGCTCGTAACGAGTTTTTTTTTACACAAGTCTTGTATCGCGTCAGTCGATCAACTGCTAAAATCAGTAGATAGACACTCTGAATTCGGCGCTCTTCTTCCAGCAGTATCTTATCTTGAGGGTTCCCCGCATTCCTCATGATTCATGGTAATACTTGATAAATTTTCGTACATCTTGGCCAGATTATTCAGAAATGGCTAAATGACTCAATCAAGAATATGCATCTCATACGTCAGGAATTTCTACAGAAATTAATCACCACTTACATATCATCAAAATTCATGACTCAGATCTCACATTCGTGATTAGCAATAGAATTGAATTCCAAATTAGCAATAAATCAACGAATATAATTGTATCTTCTCCTTTCAATTCTCAGATATATTCTTTCCCCGGTAGCCATTTGTCATAGCAGAGATGAGTAAATTTTCTCATTTTTCTAGAGTCACCCCCATTATCTTCACTCGCTCGCTGCCAATCAGATATCTCAATCGGAAAATCAAAATCGATTCGGAACAATTGATTTCCACTAAAATCTCATTAATAGTCTTTGATAATTGGCACGAAGATGAGGCATGTTTCGATAAAATATAATTCCATCAGTCAGATAATGGCATGATGTCGAGTACTCTCTAAGGTTCGGCCAATTATCAAACGAATCAAATTGAACTAAAAAACTCCATCTTATATGGATTCGAGGGTGTTCATTCTCTGAAGGTATGATAATTGTGAAGGCCTTCGTCGTCGGATCCATTGGATTCACGTGGGATTTTGGAGTATTTTATTGCAGGGCGTAAATGACGTGAGTTTCATGATTTTGATTGTATTTTAAACTCTCTCACAAGATTCAATGATGAGGTAGTCTCAAAATGCATGAGAAAGACTCTCCAAATCTCTCAGCTCATGCCAAGTTATTCGAAGTTGAAAGACTGGATAGCTGATTTCTGCTGACTTCTTATTGAGTAATAACTCAACGTCGCTCTCCTCAAACTCTCGAAACCAGGGCTCTCAGCCGAAGCAACTTGGGTTTGCGAGTAGGAGGGCGGATTGCCGAGGCAATAGACTCTCGAGTCTGATAACGCTAATATATCATCATCATCATGTCTCATATCTCTTCTTCCACTCAATCTCATTCTAATTTTCACTAAAGAGAAGAGAATCATTATTCCGGGAGTCGATCTTCAATAGAAATTTTTTGACCCGATCACTCTGGGACAAAATTCTGGCCTTCCTCGTTATGATGCAAAAAATATCAAATGTTAATGTCAGAATTTTCAGAAACACATGGAGTTAGAGAATCAAAAAATTTTTGTTCTTGTTTTTTCCGATTGTAAGGTTCATTGAAAAACCATCAGTAAGGAATTATATACTACTATACACTATAAGATATTATATAGTATCCAGGAAAGTCATTTGATTTTTTTCAGATTTTTGAGATGCGGTCAGCCAAAGTTTATTATGAAGTATTGGAAATCGCACTTATCCATATTAGTGAACGAATTTCTTACTGGTTGAAATGATTGATTCAGTGGTCATTTTTGATCATTATTGCTAGTAGACCCTCTGTTCACATAAATTTCTCGAAAATATTCCTCAAAATATCGGAGAACGCCAACTTTTCTAATTTCAACAGGAATGAAAGAATGGAAGTTTTCCGCGCATGCACTGGTTTTCTTGATCCTGGTTTTCCAATTTACTGATATCATTCAAGAGTGGTTTGGAAATATCCTGGTGCACGAATTGTTTTGATGGACTTTACCAGAATCATATAGTTAGTTGACGAAATATAAGGCACAGAGGTATGACCCTTTCCTTGCAAGCTCCGTTCCATACTGAGATTTCAGTTTCAATATGGATGTTCCGCGATAATAGTAGTAAGTTATATTACCATCCGCCATAAAATGAATATTGCACAATCTAACGAATAGAACCCTGTCGTGCAATGAATGCGTAACTTTAAACATCTCAGAAACTGTGGTGGCCGCCGCCTGAGCGCGGTAGGTGAGCTCGTATGAACGATAAATTCACTATATGTAATTTAATCTCAGAAGGCTATGACGAGAAAAAATTCATCCATATAGACTTCCTACTGAAAATGGCAAATTTTGTCATATGAATCGGTACCAGCAATTGAGCTGTTATGCAGCCTCTAATGTTCTTAATGAATCCTTAATTTCATTGATCTTGCTATAATCACTGTCGGGCCGCTGGAGAGTATTAAACAATGAAAAGCTCAAAGCCCTATATTGATCGCCAAACACAACCAGAGTGGTGGCGTCGCGACAAGGAGAATGGGGAGGCCATGTAGCGAGAGCAGGGGAGGACAGAACCGTTTATAGGGCAACGACGAGCAAGCCGCGAGACCCGCGCAGAATTGGGAGACCGCGTAAACGTTGGCTAGACAACATCAATGCCAGCCTACAAGCAATAGGCTGTCAAGAACGGGACTGGGGTATCGTAGCACAAGATAGGAAGGTATGGAGGAAATACGTCAAGGCAGTGAAGGAGCTTGTATAAGAGCCCAGAACTTCCCACTCCGATCCCCGATGGCCGCAGTGTGGTGAGCGAACCTCCCGATCGAACAACTCGATCACCACTGTATGCCACTCCCCTCACCTAGAAACGACCACCGAACACACATCTCTCTTTCCAGGACACAAGGCGTCGTGGAACGTGTTTGCAGGCATAAGACCTTCGAGTCTTGAACGCCTATAAACATACATACATACATACATATATTCTGTAAGAGGGGAAATTGAGCCGCGAAGGGGAGTAAGCTAAAGACCAACAGGAGAAAATGATCATAATCGATATGATTTTCATTTGTTTCTTTTTACTGATACACTTTTATTATCAGATCAACAGTCTTGATCACAAAACACATGGCTACTTTCGGAGTAAATATAATTTTTTACTATTACGTCTCAGCACCCTGCTCTTTCGAGCCCTGTCCAGACGGCACCCTCGAGGGAACCCATGTGCGTGGGGTTGAGATACATGCTCAACCAAACTGTCAACTACCGATTTCACCTCGGTCAGGAGGGATCTACAGTTTAAGGTGGGTTCCGAACCACCGAGACCGCGGTGGAAAGCACACATGAGAAAAATCTCAGTGGTGCCGGCCGGGATTCGAACCCTGGCCTTCCGCGTGGGAGGCCAAGGACTAGATCCACTAGGCCATGGCGGTTTCTCTCGAGTAGTATAAGATATAAGTTCTTAGTTTTACATCTCGGCACCTGCTCTTCCGAGCTTTATCCAGACGGCGCCCATGTGCGTGGGGTTGAGTTACGCTCAACCAGTGCGTCAACAACTGTCAACTACCGATTTCACCTCCGAGACCGCCGTAAAAAGCACACATGAGAAAAAATCTCAGTGGTAACGGCCGGGAATCGAACCCTGGCCTCCCGCGTGGTAGACCAAGGACTAGATCCACTAGGCTACGGCGGCCAAAATTATATTTACCACAGAGATTGGAAGGTTCACACTGTCTTCATTTGATTTCGTCAGAGTCGAAGTGGGCTATATAGGTGACCTGCCAAAGTTCTTCATTGACAAGAAAATGGGACCCAGCCCAGGTCTTATTTTTTTGTCAGCGGAGAATTTCGCCGTCAACGTCCAAGGTATAATCCACAAGTATGATCAAGTTATTTCGTCACCCAATAGAGATCATAAAGGTACGAGAGCAAGTCAGGCTGTCGGCCTGTTACCTGACTCGAAAATGCAAGGTAGATGCTGAGGGATCGTCTAAGGCCAAAACAACCCATTTGTCTTGTGAATCTTTGTAACCGACGAAACAATCTCAATAACATAAATCAATCATCCTATCGTTACACTTTTTTCATCAACTGACGTATAGATCATGTTCATAACCGTTAACCGAACTGCACAGATGAATGGTCTATGAATAGATAGAGATAGGAACTTCCTTTCACGCTGTTTTGATCAATCGAGTGTTTGCTATCATCATTCTGTAATACGTTCTTCATGTCTTCCGATTTGAAAGTTATGAACACATTTCGAGATACCTGACTACTTGTCCAATTAATAAACAAAGCAAACAATTTATTTAGGAAAAACTTCTCCATGGTCTTGAAACGCCACAATATAAGCTCTCTATAATCATTGTGATAGCTCTGCAGGGGATTTTGTCTTTTTAGGGAATTTTCACCATGAGACTGCCGGTTGAATGCAGGGAATCCCGTCTGTAAGACCAAACATATGCATATCAACCTCTATAGGTACATACCTAGAGAAAAATAGTTGTGTGATGAACGCGCGTTTGAACTTTCTATGATGTTTGTTTAGGATGTTATTCGATAGGAGTTCCAGTTTTACGTATGTATGATGAGCTGATAGGAAATAGAAAATGTTTGGATTTTACCCAAAACTAATCACGAGTTTTCAAAAACCATCACGGGTTAACCAAGTATTGCTCTCACGGTAATATTGGTTTGCCAATGTAGCTCAAAATTTTGTAATGAATTTGTCTTTCATTTCTCGATTTTGCAAGGTGGCAAGGGAATTTCAGGTCGGAAAACGAACCTGAAAACCCCTTTTCTAGAAAGATCAAGACAAAATAATACTTCTTATGAAGCATCGAATAAGATCAATTTCTCATCTCAAGCTAAGCGTAAAAATTTGTCCGAATTCGAAGGTAAGTAGAGCTAACTTGCCACCATATGCGAATTTCAAGAATGCGCCCTTACGGACCTTGCTGCGCATTTCTTTTATGTTTGGTATGATAAAAGCTTAGAAAATGAGTAGTTTTTACCGACCTATACCAATTTTTGCGTTTTTTAGCTTGATGTAAGTGGCTTTTTACGTTTTTTGTAATTGCGAACCTGAGAAATCTTTTTTACTCAAAGAGCTGCCAAAAATGTTTTTTTTTCTTTTTTCATTGACAGTTTGAATTTGAACGAGATCATTCTGCTCTGGGTGCATTTGATCCCTCTATTCAAGACCTTCTCAACCCTTTTTTTAGAATCGCAAAGCCCGATTTTGGGCTAATTTTCTGACCGCGGGCGGAGCTCGACCACTGGCCAAAATACGAAGGCAAGTTGAAAAAGTGGGAGGGGGATGTGCCCAACTTGCCACCATCATATCTCCCTGTATAAGCATTTGAGAGGACAAGTTGAATTATTCCCAAAAACGACTAAGCTCCGTATTTCGCCCTTAAAATCGGTTCAAGATCTAGTTTTGAGACTTTGAAAGAAGAATTTTGAAGATCTTGAGTAGAAGAATCAAATCCGCCAAGGTGCGTTGAGATCGATCGAGCGAAACATTTTTGGCACCAAAATTTTTTAGCTGCGCAATAGAGAAAAACGCAAAAAGTCACTTATGTCGAACCAGCAAACGTAAAACTCGTTTTGGATCAGTCCAAGCCAATCATTTCACTATCTTTTGTCAGAAGGAACACGAAAAAAAATGCGCGGCGCGGTCTGGGGGTGTGCATTCCGGAGATTTGCACATGGTTGCAAGTTGGGATAACTTTGCTGCATTTGGTCTAAATCAAACGCAGCTTAGTTCATTTGAAAAGTCTTGAAACAAGCTTCAAAATGGACTGAGGTACATTGAAAAATATTGAGGTGGCCAAATTATTGCAAAAATAGCTTGAGGGGGTGACAGATTGGGTACATTTACCTTAATTCACGAATAATCGTATCATACATTACACGCTAACAATAAATATTCGATGCAAATCTAGTTCCTAACTGAACAAGGCGAAGCCCTGACGCAAAGCAAGTTGTAAATTAGAAACACGCGAGCTTTTCTCACAACGTATTGCAACGAAAGCGCGCAAATGTAGCGTTTAGCCGATAATCTCGTTACAATGCTCGATGCCGCGGTGCATTTTTGCATTCAGAGACGCTGTGCGTACAGTGCAAGATGTGCGACTCGCTTCCTCGTGTTGATAAACAAAAACTACGCACAGAGCCGCTGCTCAGTGATTTCACAAGTCGACACCAATTTCCACGATTCTCTATCTCGTTTTTTTCGCGCATCTATGAATCTATCTATCGTTCGCATGATGTGCGCACGCGGTCTTCTTGGTTCGCGTGTAGAGTTCATTACACCCTCTGCTGGTCGATCGCATCGGAAAATCTGCGATATATGAGCGTGCGTGGTATACATGAATTCGCGGTGCCTTTTGCGCGTTAGTCTAATCTCATTCATTTTTTCAATCCAATTATTGCGCTCTCAACGCAGATTGTGACAACAGTCTGCGATTCAACACTAAGCGCTTCCGATCCTCCCGATGCTCGTCTAATTCGTGAACTCTCAAATATCATCTATGCAGTGCCATTGAGCAACGCGAAAACAATTTCGCGCTTGATACAAACTTATTTACGATTACGCGCGTCTCTTTATACTGCTGCATCTCAAGCCTATGAATCCATCCCGATAAGAGCTCTAGTGGCGATCCTAAAATAATTCATTAATGCGAGAAAATTGAAGCGCGATTAATCTCTGTTAATTGACCGATGCAGATAATTTTCAATCATTACATACCAGTCAAGGTCCTTCAGAAGGGAAGATTACGTGCGTTGCATAAATTACTTGCTGACGAGAGATAGCATGTTTGACAATCTCCGGAAGTAAAGATAAGAAACATAATTACACACATTATTTGTTTACAAAATTTGTATACTCCTTTTCCTATACTCTCCCCATCCCGTTCATAAAACGATTTGACCAAAAGTGACATTGTCGCTGCTCTATCTATCCCAGAATGATTATTCTAATACATCATGTTTCACGTTTACTGAAGAAGCCTTTTGTGCGAAACGTTTCAATAGCAGCAAAAATGACCAAAAACACTACTATCATTCGAAAAAGCGAACTTACAGTCTTTGATCGTTACAAATCATTTTATGCATCGTATTCCATCGATTTGGATGCGTAGCAAGATATTGGTATTACGAGTAATCCTCAGTTTTAGCTGTGTCAATATTGGTCCATTTGATTAATATGGAGTTCGTATGAGATGCGGCCATGTTAGCTCCCCGCAGCTATCTAATTTAACACGGAGGTTTACTCCCGAAGCGCATATTCAGGATAACGCGTGTATATAGACAAGTTGAGTACATCCCCCTTTAATGAATGTGCTTCCTTACCTAGCCCATAAAAACGACCCAGATCCGAAATTTGAGATTTTAAAAATATGATTTTGAAGGTCTCAATGAGGAGTCAAATGAGCCCACGAACGTTAAAGGGAAGAA
Organism: Eretmocerus eremicus; assembly: GCA_030522705.1. Lineage (NCBI taxonomy): Eukaryota > Metazoa > Arthropoda > Insecta > Hymenoptera > Aphelinidae > Eretmocerus > Eretmocerus eremicus. Next base: position 20,269 of record JAPYYZ010000993.1, read on the forward strand.
GAATCTCTACCTTGCCGACATTCATAATAAATGGATTCAGAATAAAACAAAACAATATTTCGAAAAAGTATCTTCAATCCGAATTGCATATTGGCTTCATGCACTACTGTGTGAAATTTTAGACCGATCAGCGGAAATCTCTTGGGATAATTGAGGACCGGAGGAGTAAAATTCGCTTAGTGCGTGGCTCTCGGCTTTTCTCTCGTCCTCCATTCACACCTTCCCACTGGACCCCTCACCCCCACTACTGACGATCTGACTTTGAACTATGGTACAATTACGATGCATTTGCGCTATAATTGAAGTTACTCCTAGAGCTTTCCGCGGATCACTCCAAAATCTCACACAGTAATGCATTCTGTCAATTCGCAGTTTTGATTGTTTTTACTCTCTCAAAATATTGTTTTGTTTTGTTTTAGATCAATTTATGATAAATTTCGATTAGGTAGAGCTTTTGCATGTCCAGCTAAAAAAGTTGTCAGATTTTTGAGTAAAAATGAATTCTAACCGGTGCAATTGCAAAAAAAAATCACTTATATCGAGCTAGTGCCGAGACGTAAAACTAAGAACTTAACATTATATCGAGCTAGTAAACACAAAATTCATCCTGGACCAGTCCAAATAATTTAGCTTTTCTACTTCTAACAACATAAACATATAACAATCCGCGAGAAGGCCGGGCGAGTGCGTTCTTGAGATCAGCACGGAGTTAGGTACACTGGGCAAGTTGGGTATACATTTACCTTATCTAGCGCAAGCTCTTTTCTTGAAAAGGGGAATTGGCGCTTAGTCTATTTTGGTTCTGAACAACTCATTCCCAGAAGAATCAGGGGGTAAAATGGTCATCTTCGCCAGACTTTCAGAGAACCTTTACAAAAACACACTAAGCCGATCTCAAGGTTCCACGGGGAAATACCCGTAGAAATTCCATGTGGAATTTCCCGTGGAATTCCCCCGGGGAAGTCCAAAAATGCGACATGGAAAAAATTCCACGCGGATTTTCCCGCGAAATTCCTTGGCAGTCTTGGACTTTTTTCGAGGAATTTCACGTGGGATGCTCGAGGAATTCCACGTGGAATTCCCACAGACATTTCCCCGTCGACTTTTTCGATGGGGAAAGAAAAGAGAGTGAAAATCGAGTAAAGTGAATTAACAAGGGCAGAACCAGAAGTCTGCGGCTCGCCAATCTTTATCAAAGTTGTTATACAGACTCGTGCAAGCGAGGATATCAAGAATCCAAAATATCTTCGTCAACTGGGTCGCGTGTCTACGTTTGTCCAGAGATACAGCCAACATCCTCAGCATTGCCCATACAGGCTAGTCTTGAAACGTCATATATGTAGATATACTAGCAATGCTAATGCCTATAGCTGTATCTTGGAACAGATGGCCCATTTCATGGAGATGGCTAGGAATCTTGCTGCTCTCGATGGTACCAGTCCGTGCAAAAATTTGAGTGAAGATTGGTACCTCGAACTAGGGTTCCTCCCCTTGTAAGTGGCTCAGTAAACTTTTCATAAAAATTCACAGCTTGTGATGAGTTACTGGATGCATTGTAAAAATTCGACGGTTTCTTTTAAATAATTCCAGAAATTTTGCTCCGTGTATCATTATTTTGTTATAATTCTGACCAGTCTCAACAAAGTACTAATTGCTCGTTTTCAGTGTATGATGCATCTGCAAAGATACCTCCTGGAGTAATCAATGGTAACATCCAGCAATTGGGGAACTACGATGAGTGCTTGAGAATCAAAACTGGCCAAGATTTTGTTGCACAAGCTTGCAGCGCTTCAGTGCAATTTGAAATTTTGAGGGGACCGAAGAAATCTCGTGATCTAGATATGAAGGACTTACTCATTCAAGTGGCAAAGGCATCGGTGAGATACTTATTTGACCCAGCCTACTGTAAACATTTTTGAAGATGACACGTTTCAGCTACAACTACCACCTTAATACACAATATCAAAAATGTCGAAAAAAAGGCATTTTTTCTCAACTCTTCTTTATTAAACAAAATTTTTCAGGATTTGAAGACCGTGCCTGAGCATTCAGTTGATTATGAATGGATGTGGTGCGTGCCATCTACTTGCAACAATTCTGAGATATCCGAGGCCCTCGAGCTCGCCCTTGATCCGCTCAAGGTAGATGGACGACTTGATTTCACGGTGAGCGTTAGTGAAAACTCCTGCCACACGAATGCCACTGATAAAAACAGTTTTGACATCATCGATTGGTTTTACATGTAAGAGTTTATTTTCACTTTCGTTGTGAGTTTTCTCAATTGTTTGCTTGAAAATTCGAATCGTCATTCATAATCACTCGAAGATCTCAACCATCTCAGATAAGCGAATACATTCATTCTAAAAACTGAGCCAAGTAGGAAAAAGGTCATTCTGAGCTCTTTACAGTTGAAACCTACACAATTTGTAGTTTAAAAGAAATATTACCGACGATGTAGACTTCATTCATACTGTGTATAATGTACATTGTAGAAAAATAAAACGCAATATTTTATAAGGTAAGTGTGCTCAATTTTGCCACTCTCATGCTTTTTGGGATGAGTCTGCTCTACCCCGGATGGCGCATTTTTTTCGTACTTTTTATATTGAGTATGAAAAATAAAGTGATTCAAATTAATCCAGAACCATTGTTACGCCGACGAGATCTAATAATTATTCTTTGCGATTTTTGACCTGATTTTTTGTGATTTTTCCAAAATACCAATTGAGTCAAAAGAGTTCGGGTCACGGATTTGGCTGAAACTTTAGTATTTGTCTCCTTTCAATGCCAAGAGATTTTATTCAAGGCTGTACAGCCTAACGCTCAATCATTCCAAAGCAGCAAACTGTAACGTTACCAGTGTCAGTATATACCTATACACATAAATACCGTGTAAATAAGTATACCAAAAATGTAATGTTGTAGGTTGTAGCTCTAAAACACGCTACAGTGTTGGACTCCATACAGCTTTGAATATTATTGAAAGGAGACGATTAGCAAAGTTTTAGCAGAATCTGTGACCCAAACTGAACTTTAACTCCCTTTCTCAGTAGAACCTCTGCAGAGAAGGATTTGACACAGCCAATCTAACTGTTATTGAGCTCATCCGATCACTTAATGTAATGATTATCTTCAAAATCGCTTACTGTGAATTGAATAATTCAATTTTGATCCAATTTTATGTGCAATATATTAATCGACCGGCAGGAGAGGTGTGCCCAATATCGCCGAGTTTACTACAAATACAATTTCAGCAACCAACATCTCTCTCAATAGTAGTTGTTAACGCTCATTGTATGTTTCATCCGACTGATCTCGATCAAGACTCAATTTGATGGCGCGAAAGTGAATTCCACCCTTCGAAAGCAAATTTTGGTTCTCAAACAAGAAAAGTCGCGGTTTCCCATACAATTCCTGAAATACAGATTCTCGACCTTAAAATTCAGTCGAAATTTAGAGATTTAAAAACATAGCCTATGTTTTCTCATCTCTTCTTGATGGTATCTGAGTCTTGTTCATGAGTTTTGCTTTCTCAAAAAGAAAGCAATGTATTCGGTTTCGCGAATCTTCTTCACTTTCCTTTTTTTTCTTTTCCCCGTCACCATCTATTACTTCCAATCAAATTCAAGAACACGTTTTTTTCATCTACTCAACCAGACCTTTTCATTGCTCATCTTCATTTTTATCCATCCCCTGCCACAATCTCTCCATAAATCAATTCATTCTTACATATCACCGTATTGGTGTGTATGTGAATCTGTGCGTCGACAATCCTTTGTAATACGAAATCTCCTTCAGTTTTACATTTTTTTTCTTTTGAAAATAAAACACTTATTCATAACCATGTCCCCAGGAAACCAATCGATTCAGGGCGCTTAATCTCTCATATACTCTCCCTCTTACGAGTTTTTGAATAGCCATAAGTCAAAAAAAATTTTTGGTCACATTTTCCTCCCTTTATTATCACATAACTTTTATCCATTCAATTCTTCCTAATCCAAATCCATCAGCAATATTCTCAACTATTTGCTCAATAAACTAGTCAATTTTTTATCTTGAAAGCATGACAAAGCTCTAGTTTACTGGCATTCATTATAAATTCATTTATAATAAAGCTATACAAGATTTAGAAAATGAAGCTCCAGACGGCTATGCGTATTGGTGAAATGCATCACCGTGTAAAATTCTACAGCAATCCGCGGAAAGCTCTTGGAGTAATCCCGATTGTAGTGCGATTAGAGTATACTTACACCATAATTAAGATTCCTCCAAAAGCTTTCCACGGATCACTCCAAAATTTTACGCAGTGGTGCATTTCGCCAATGCGCATAGCCGCCTGGAGCTACATTTTCGAAATATTGTATAGCTTTATTTAGAAAAAAATTCACATTGAATGTCGGTAAAGTAGAGCGTTGACATGTCCTTAATCTCACATACTCTCCTCATCATGAATGTTTATACTTTCTTACCTGGAAAACGCGTGTTCTCACCGGCCTTCCCGGGGCGCTGGTCAGTGAAAAAACGCATTTCCACGTAGGGGAGGCATAAAATAGTATATACACCTTATTGCGGAAATGCGTCTTTTCACGTCTGTGAAACACACGCTATTCCGCAACACAGTATAGAGTATACTATTTTAACAACCATGACTTAAAGAAAAAAATGCCAAAATCACATTTTTCGTCCTTTATTATCATATAACTTTCATACATTCAATTCTTTCAATTCCAAATCCATCACTATTTTCTCCATCTTATCGGCATTTGTTCACACACATCCCGATGGCTATAGTGGTTGTATAGAAGAATTTCCAGATGAATGATTGATTTTAATCAAATTATTTGTTGTTTAAAATGCAAATAAAATAAATATGAAATATTGACAATATTTCATAACTAATGTGGACTATTTCCATAAAAGTATGAGAAAGGAACAAAATTATAATATGTGATACTGCTTTGAGAAAGCATTTTACTAGTTTCTTTTAGCAGCGTATTTGAATAGATGTCATGTCTCATGCCATCCCTAGATGTATCACGAGACGTGGCGTAATAGGACACAGCTATTCGCAGATTCCTCGGAAACAACTCCCCCGTAAAGTTGACATAACTTTGTCCCAAGAAAACTCATGTTATACATATTGAAATAAACATGAAATTAGGCTAACTAGGAGACAACTCAGCCTTTCGGTCACGGATTTGGCTGAAACTCTGGAAATAGTTTCCTTTTGGTTCCAAAAGATGACATCCAAAGCCGCAGAGTCTAACGCTCAAGCGTTTTTGAGATACAGCCTAAAATATTAGTACTGCCCATAAAGGCCCATGTTAAAAAATGATATCTATAGATATACTAACAATCCTAATGCCATAAGCTGTAGCTCAAAAACGCTTAAGTGTTGGACTCTACGGCTCTGGGTTTCATCTTTTGGCACGAAAAAGAGACTATTCCCAGATTTTTAGCCAAATCCATGACCCAAAGGCTGTGGTGTTTCCTAGTAAGTTATCTTACAAAATCTTGACGGAAATAAAAGTTATGACAAAGTTTCGGTCAAGTGGGGAATATTGGGCATACTTACCTCATATTTTCATTATGGGAATCATTGGAAAACCGTAAACCGTAAATTATTTATGGAGGAAAATTTGTAGGTTCCTCAAAGAATTTCAACGATCTATTGCAATACTGTTTTGGAGACCACAAATGAATCTTTATTCCCAAGCGAAACACAGAAAATTATTGACCCTATTTCAGGGGAAAAATTGAAACTCTAATTACAGCTCATATCAATGAGTCATGTCATATAATCTCCACTTTATCTTGGAAGCATTAGACTAATGCAAAAGAAAACTTGAATGATGGAATTTCCAATTTAAAAACTAATTCTTTTCATAATGAAGCGATTAAGATTTCCATCATTCAACTCAAGACTTTCAAATTTTTACTCATAGTTTTTCACACATGAACTAGTTTTCGAGAAATATATCGTATTCAATCATTTTCATCGGAAACAATGATTTTCATATTCTTATTTCACAGAGGTATCCTATTGCTGTTTTTGGGGATTTTAGTTTCCAGTACTATGTATGATGTACATCTAAGACGCAATATTGAAAAGTCCAGAACCAGAGGTGTGTACATAAAACTCTGCTTTTGATGTCTCTTGAAAAATCTAACAAATCATTTTCATTGCACGGCCGAAGTGAGAAAGTCTACAATAATTATGGATACGGCCTCTTTACATCGATTACATCTTGATTTAACGATTAAATCAGTGCTCTATCCGCTGCAGATGCATTTTTAACTCTCATTCGAAATATATTAAAAATTTAAATTGGTCACACAACAGTAGATGTCAGTCTTTGATAATCACCACAGCTACATTCCAAATTCGTTGAATGAAAAACTACCGTAGGTCTCATAAATCATTCATCACATCATCCACAAGTACGTCAATTTCATTTGTATACTTTTTTAAACAGGAACTAGGTATGAATTATTAACGTCATTTTCTCTATCTTCGAATGGGAAGGAATTGTTAGCCACCGAGCGTCACAGAGGCACCATAAAATGTCTCGATGGACTACGTTATTTGAGTATTTGCTGGATCATATATGGCCATACCTTCTACTTGGAAGCTGTAGGCGTCAAAATGGATCGCAGCTTTATTCCCAAGGTAATATAGATATAACGCAGGAGAATGTAAATCTTTCTATAAATGAATCGCTAATCCTAAAAGTTACGCGCAAGAGAATGCATGTGAATCCACCAAATCCTTATCTCCTGGGAAGAATCAGATGCGCGAATGTCTTAAATCCATACAGATACACGATCAAAATGATTTCTTCCGTAATAAATAGCATCAGACGAAAAAATATGAGGTCAGAGATTGTTGTGAAATTATCTTTGGCGAAACACATTATTTTTCATATCGTATTCTTTGCTATGTCTCTTTCATTTTCGTATCATTCTCACCAAACGGCGAAGATTTGATCAGAAAAAGACAACTCGCTCACACATCAAAGATTGCAGGAAAGAGCTTCAAAGATCAGAGCTTATGTTATTTGAATGATGATCTGAAGGGATTTATCGATAAAATAATCTCTCTCCAGTTGATACTGGAATCGGTCAAAGTTGTTCTAATGAGAAATCATTCCCTGTTGCAATATTAGCCGTATGTTAAATACACTGCAGAGTCGTGCTATTTTAAGAACATGTCAAAGCTCTACTTTATGAACATTCATAATAAATCTTCCTTAAATAAAGCTATACAATATTTCGAAAATGGAGCTCCAGACGGATATGCGTCGAAATTTTGGAGGGATCCGTGGTGAGCTCTTGAAGGAATCTCAATTATGGTACAAGTATACTCTAATTACACTTTAATCGGGATTACTCCAAGAGCTTTCTGCAGATTACTGTGAAATTTTACACAGTGATGCATTTCACCAATACGCATAGCCGTCTGGAGCTACATTTTCTAAATCTTGTATAGCTTTATTTTGAATGGATTTATCATGAATGTCGGCAAAGTAGAGCTTTGACATGCCCTTATGGACACTTTCGTGAGATAAACATTCTTATTTCAAGAAACTTCATCAAATATCGCATGAAAGGAAGAATTATGTTTCGTTGAATGAATTTTGCAATGCAGACATCCAATATTGTGTCAAGTATGTTGAGTGAGATTTCCTGTAGATGTTGCTCTGAGGGAAATTTTTTTAACGATTCAGCGATCATTACCTCTTCACAGTTGTACTATGATCATTTTTTTCAGTGTTTATACACCATCGTTGGAAAAGAATGTAAATTCAGTCTAGAATCCATGAATTTTTCTGATCTTCAGTGGGCGAATAGAAGAGAAACACCGAGATGAAGTTGTTGAGAATTCAGCTTATTACTGCAGTATCTTCTTAGTGGACTTTGAAAAACGCACACATGACGAATGAAATGTTTACTTTCAGTGAAGTAACGCTCACAATCGAAATTAGGTCAATAACGAAGTATGACAACGTTTTCGTACTAAATCTTGACGCACTCGATCTATCTATAAAATACACATCATAACCGATTACGCATGACACGAAGGTTGGATTTCATCGTTTGTTGTCAATCCATTATCTCGCGAGAACAACTCCCCCTGAAGGTCGGAAGTGATGACATTGACTGTGGCGTACGTCTCATCGATCTATTTACATAGCTTTTTCATTCACAGATTGAATGGGAAACATTGCGACTATCTATCTTCGAGTACACTTTTAGCTCGTTCAAGGATTGTTAAGTTTAGTTTGCGCTCCGATGACACATACATTATGGCAAAGATAAATGAACGCACAGATGACATAATAGCTAATATTTTTGGAAGTTTTCTCCTGAGTCATCTCATCAAAAGGAATTTAGTTAAAACTGACAATTCTTATGGAAAGAAGTTTCCCGCTCTCCAAATGAAATATTTTCGCACGAAAGTATATTGCACTTTGAGATTTATTTCTAAATATTTCAATTCTTATGGAAAGAAGTTTCCCGCTCTCCAAATGAAATATTTTCGCACGAAAGTATATTGCACTTTGAGATTTATTTCTAAATATTTCTGACAAGTGAGTTGTGAGTTTTCTGTTGAAAATTCTGTAAATTGAGTACCACACTATAGAATCCAGAATACGATTCATACGGCAGTCTTTTCTATGAGTAATTGTTGACCATTACCTGTATATGTAATAATTCTTCCCGTGCATTCGAAGTCAATCATTGAAGTTTTCGCGTATGTCGTGCCCAAAGTTTCTTCTTCGGGACGGACGACGCCCGCACCGCCTTAGTTTCGTCAAATTTTGATGTTGCCATGACTTACTTTATTTTCACCTCAAGAACGTACTCTGATTGGGAATATGATACTTCTATCGATATTTAATTATTCCTTCCGCGTTTCAAATGTTACTTCTGAAATTGAGATATTTATTAATCTGAATCAGGCTATTGCTTTGTGCCTCACATCAGAGTATTGACTTACAATAATTTGGAATAACTTTTGAATATATTCAAACGTTCACTGCGAAGGCGAAAACTGGCATCCCGGCTTGCACTGCGAGAGAGACCTAACGTGCATTTCTGCATGCACTTAAAATCGTCAAACCTCGTTGAATGACTTAGTCCTGCAAAAAGCAGTTTACTGCAGGCGCTATGAGACAACATTCTATCCTATCTGGCGTAATGGTAATCATATTTCCTAATAATGTTATGAAGAGCTAACCTCGGAAGAAGTCAATAGAAAAATATTGGGAAATAAGAGACACCCTGCTGCACATGTATGATTAACAGGCTGTGAAAAATCTCATCTTTAGTTTCTTGCACAAAATTCCTGTCGTGTACGAACCCAAAAACTCATTAGACACACTTCTCAGGTGTCGAAAACCAGAATTAAAAGAGGAAATCAAATTCTAACTTTGGCAAATACCATGTCATCTGCTCTAGTCACAGTACCCGTACATTTGAGTTGGAAACGGAAATATAATTGATGCGTTTCCACTGAAAACGGCGTGTGGATTGAGCAATTATAAGGCAGAAGATCACAAATTGTATGCACCGAATCAACCCATTTCCCACGTGAAGTGTGAATATTATCATTTTAATGTAGCGTGCGATAGCACGTTTAAGAATAACAAGAATTAAAGTCATCGAAATTTGATAGTGTCATACAGCAAAATACGTATTTCTCCGCACATCGCGTCATGAGTGCGAAAATAGTTTGTTCTTCGCACAAGTCGTAGATAACCAACAGCATGTTAGATGGCGGAACAAAGACAGTTAAAGTTATCGCCACATTGATAAATTGGCTTGATCAATTATAATGTCGCTAATTTCTGTTTGATAAATATCGTACGAGCTTTATGAGCAGAGAAGTTATCATCGAAAGTAGTCGATTTCCTCATCCTCATTATTTACATCTTCAACTTTCACAATTCTAATGGGAAAACGATACTTTCCAGCTCCACGAGAATTGGGCTTCGATGTTCATTCTGAATGGAAATATTGCCACTGACGCTTTCTTCCTCATAAGTGGACTTCTATTGACGTATACATTGCTTTGCAAAAGCAGCAAGGGTTTGGATACCACCTTCAGTATTCTTCCACTCTTTCTCAATCGCTACTTGAGGTAAGAGAGATCATATAAATATTTCACATTTTAACCCTTAATAATTACCCTAGTACACATATATATCTATATGACTTTGTAAATCTTGCGCCATTTTGACTGAGATGAAAGTAGAAGAATATGGTTTCACTACATCTCAGGAGAACAACTACAGATTGTAATTCTGTTGCTTTTATGAAACTTGGTTGGATGAAAAATGAGCGCAAATAAATTTTAGATATGCCAAAAGTACCACATGGGTCATTAAGGGTTGAGTACATTTTACAGAAACATTCCAAATAAATACTCTCAATCCTTCCAGGCTAACGCCAGCCTATGCCATCGTGATCGGATTCTACGCAACCTTATTCAACAAACTGGGATCAGGCCCCAGATGGAACACATGGATACAGAGTAGTAAGATGAGTTGCCGTGAAAACTGGTGGACTAACCTTTTGTACATAAACAATTACGTCAATGTCGATAACATAGTGAGTTATGGAGTCACTCAAATAATTAGTTGCAAGTCACACTGCCCTGGTAGAAAAGCGAATGCAAGATGGCCAGAAAACGGATATAAATCGCCGATTTCTGGCCAGTTTTGGTCCATTTATGGCCAATTCTATTTCCATTTCCTACTAGGGTGTGATCATTCCAATCTGGACTTTGAATAACGGAGTTGGTTTTCTCTAGCCTGACAAGTTGGAAGATGATACTTTTGAAATATTCCGTCGTCATTGCACACTATAATGATTCAACTGTATGAAGACGAAATTTTTCGATGAAAGATCACTGGATCAAACAGCTTTTGAGAACATAATTAAACTCCAGAGAAGCGAAGATCAAGTCATTCACCTAGACTGAATTTTCGAGCTAAAATCTGATTCTATCATTTAACTAGATTGATCGAGATATTTTGATTTTCAGTGCATGTCTCAGAGTTGGTATCTGTCAGTAGATATGCAGTTGCTATTCATTTCGCCAATATTTCTGTATCCTCTGTTGAAGTACAACCGAGCCATTTTCTTTTGGATTGTAACGAGCATAGGAATTCTAGCATCTATACTAGTACCGTTTTTCGTCACGTACTTCTTCCAGTTGACGGGAACTATGCTCTACTACAAAAAGTAAGTGAGTCGTGAAGAAAGAGAATGTTACTCAGAACTGATCGATTCAAGCCTTACTCTTCTGTCCAGTCCACACGATGTCACGAACGTGTATCTGAAGATCTACACAAGAGTCTACACGAGAGCCGGGCCTTATATAATTGGCCTCGCGCTTGGTTACATCATGTTCAAGACGAGGGGATACAAAATCCGAATTTCATCAGTGAGTCTGCTACTTTTTGCAAATGTTAGATATGAGTGCGTCTTAGATTCTGATGGGTATCATGTAATTACGTGGTTCTAACAGTATCCAGCGCAACTTCATGTGTAATTTCTACTTGCATAGTGTTGTAAAAATTCAAATGACCCAATAACGATTCAAATGATGAAGATTCAAATCGGTAGGGTGTTACATGTGGTTCAGGTGACCGTTTATATGCAAGGGTCTGCATGTGAACGGTAAGAGCATGCGCCTACTTCTTTTACCAGATAACTTAAAAAGCGGTCCCTTCACATTCATTTCAGGTCACCAGAGTTCAATGCATTGATATGACCCCATGCAACTGTTTGATTCTGTTTCAAAATTCTAATTGTAAGCACTCTTATTTTTGACAAGTTCGACGCAAATCTTGAAATCAAAGATAAATAACATGTTGGAGATCGTCCATCTATTTCGAGGTCTACTTGGTTTGTAGAACATGGGAGAGTGATATGGAAAACTTCCTGAAATAGTCTTTTATGACCCTACACGTGCAGTTTTGCACAAATAATCGTTTATGACACGAACGAAATGAGTGTCACGAGTCCTTCGTACTAAAACTACCCATCCGCATGTGGTTTCAAAGAATATTTCATTGCACGAATAAGAATCATTTCCGAAATTGCAACGTTTTGGTTTGTTTTGGTTAAAGTGCCTATAAAGTCATTTGAACCGCGATTCACTCCACGATGCAAGAGATGTTGAGGTTTTCCACTTTTCATCGAGAACAATTTCAAACGCGACTATAAACTGAAGCGATTTCGTCTCATTTCTCGGGAAAACCATTTGATATTCACAAAGTAATGTCAGTGAGAAGGTGATTTCTCACGTTTTTTGGCAAAATGACAAAAATTTGGAAAACCGTTCCATATTCCATCAAATCTTTACAACATTCCAAGACCAGGTCAGAGTAATGGTCAACTCGAGGATCACATGAGTAGTAAAGATGTAGATTCTCGTTCTCTAACAGAATATGAGGTATGAGGGAACAAAAATTCAAAAATAGGTGTTGAATATGTCTTACGAGCCCGAACATTTATAGAAGAATTAGAATTCGATAAACTCCCAAGAATTTTTCTCTTCTCACGTAACATGTATGTTCTATATTGAAAATCAGATTGACTTGGGTCATAGAACTGTAGAGCCGATAAACACTGCAAAACAGGAGATATTCTTCAAAAAGTATCTTGAGAATCTAGTACTGAGATCTAATTTCATCCTCATTAGGTTTATATTTGGTGCGGATGGCTCATAGCTGTTACTGCGGCAATATCAGTGCTTTTTACTCCGAGAGGAATGTACTATGATGACTACACCTACAACAAATATGAAGCAAGCACTTATGCAGGACTGCACAGGCATGTTTTTGCCTTGGCTTTGTCTTGGGTGATTTTTGCCTGTGATAATGGATATGCTGGTAAGAACACTTGATCGAATCGGCCCTACCAAACGATTACACTTGGACGGTCCGATTTTCATAAAGAACAGTTTGTGGCATGATTGAAGTTTTAAGTTAGAGTGCTATAGAAAAGATGAATTCTGGTGTTTTATCTCGCGAATTAAGGTCACATAAAAGCTGTACCTTACCGACATTCGTTATAAATTGATTTAAAATGAAACAAAACAGTATTTCGAAAAAATAAATTTAAGCTGTCGTGCGTATCGATAGAATGAATCACTGCATGTGTAAGATTTTGAACCGATCCGTTTAAAGCGCTTGGGGTAGTTTGAACTGTAGTGTAATCACAATATATTTGCACTATAATTCAAATCACTCCAAGAGCTTTTGACGGATCACTTCAAAGTTTTAGACAGTGGTTAGCTCTACGAATACGCAGGGCAGCTTGAATTTACTTTTTCTAAATATTGTTCTGTTTCATTTTGAATCAATTTATAATGAATGTCGATAAAGTGGAGCTTCTCCTTTCCTTAAGGTAATATATTCTATGCTGATGCTTTGATCACTCAACTTCTACGCGTAAAATCAATATATATATATATATATATATATATATATATGGAAAATCAATATTGATGAAATTCTGCACATTCGGCGTCTTACTTGTTTTATACTATACGTAAGACGATGAATCATACGCTGTACATTCTATAATTTTTAACCGTGATACGACTTTTTCAATCGTAATACACCGAACAACACATGCAATGTGAAACAATATAACTCGCGAGTAGTCTGGCCAAAAGTCGACGGACAATCTGCGAGACTTTGCTTCATTATTTTGGTCTTACTTGAGCTTCTAAACGCGCCCAAACGCAAGCCCAAACGAAGCTTCCTCACAGACTTTTTACGAAGACAACTATTCTGAGACTTTTCGAGAGACGTTCCTCTCGCCTTGTTTTTTCTAACGCTCTGGACCATGACGTTTTCTGCAGACTGGCCATGATATTCTTTGAATGTGTCAAAATATTTGATGACGATGATTCTTCTTCTTCTATATATGTGGCCATATCTTGCTGCGTGTTGGTGCAGCTGTGAGTTTAGCCATTACACAAGTCGATTATTATATATTATATTTGGTGATTCAAATGAATTTTCATGTTTATAACCTTTGAATAATCGTGGAAATGCAGAATGAGTGAAGATAATAGTACATTACGATACAAGGGCGGTAAAGTTGAAATTCGCATAACGAGTGATATTTTCACGAGTATGCGAATTTCAACATTCCCGGCCGTGTATCGTATACTACTTTTTCACAATCCGTGGGGAAAAGTCAAAAATCCGTGTGGAAAATGCACGGATTAGCAACTTTCACTCACACATTGCCAAAAAATATAGTTTGTTACGCGGTCGTGAAACCTACATTCCGATACATGTGCGTGAAATTTTGTTTCGCATCCGAGTAATGTGTTTCCGATCCGAACCGAAGGCGAGGTTCGGAATCATCACAAGGATGCGAAAAGTAGGTCTTACGCCCGCGTATCGAACTATAATTTTCTACAGTCCATGAGTGGAAGTTGCCAAATTTCGCAAAGTCAACTATCACACTTAGAATGTCAAAAAAAGAGTTTTTACGTCCTCGTATCGCATGTAAGAGTTCACCACCGTTGCCTACACTTATACTTTCAAAATCTTCATCGTTTCTTATTCAATTTGATCGCAGAAAAAGTTATGTTCCGCGTTTGAGCGTAATGATATGGGAGAATTGGGGTTGTATCACTTGGGATTCCCCCTTTCCACGCCACAAGATAGAGAATTTCCCTACAACGGTGATAATTCCCCAAAGTTTTCGAGACAATCGTGGCAACTTCCACAGACAATCCGCTCACCATTGACTCTCAAAATGTGCCCGGCAGGCGGTCTGAGCTCGTTCCTGTCCTGGTCGGGCTGGGTTCCTCTGTCCAAGCTCACCTACAGCGCCTACCTCACGCACTACGTGGTGCTGCTGTACGGCGCCGGCAGCGCCCGCACGTCCACCAGCATCAGCGCCTTCGGCTCCCTGCAGACCTTCTTCGGCAACCTCTGCCTCACCATGCTGCTCTCCCTCGGCCTGAGCTGCTGCTTCGAGATGCCCTTCATGAGGATCACCAGGTTGCTGCTGGGCTTCCGGGGCGCCCCGGAGTCGGAGCTGGGCGCACCCGGGCCCAAGATGCCCGCCAACGCCACCATGTTCGGATCGACGGATTCGACCGAGGGGTGTATCATCGGATCGGCGTCGAGCGACAGCTGCATCGCGTCCTCCGACAGCGTCGACAGCGTCTTTGTCATCGGTCGCGGCGGCGAGTCCGGGTCACGGTCCACTGCGGCGGATGTCCACGTGCAAGTCGGCCGATGCTGATTTTGGCCGATGGAGCCTGGCTTAATGAGCGCGGACTGAGATTCGGAGGGGATCGAAATCTACGTGACACCGTTGATTGTTAGAGCGATGGCGATCAGCCAGCCGTTTGAGAGTCACCTCCTGGTCGGGATCCTCAGAGGTACAAGGCGCAAATTTGCAAGCCGAGAGGGAGTCTGGTGTAGAGACTCTCATGATCAATCTATTCAATTCGAAGCCAAAAATGTGGAAGAGCCAAAGTAGAAAGAAAAGTAGTAAAGAGTTATTAAAGTAGATGACATAAAGTCACGGTTGAAATTAAGATGGGATCACAAAAATATATGAGAACATCAACTACCTGGTACAATTCTGGACAGATGAAGATTTTGTGATGCCAAGTTCTATGAGCCATTTTTTGGTCCCGAAAACTTGAGTTAACATTCAAGAAACTTGTTTCTCTGCAGATTTTTCATATACTGATTTTCAAAATTGAAATCTGATTTTCAAAATTGAAATTCCCCACAGCATATATGTACAAGAATTGATTAGGTACTGTGGAATGGATCATTGTTGAAAATATGACCCTCAGTTCGACTGAAAATGGAATTTGAATGCGACTTTAACGTAGCGGTAAAAGTCAATACGACGATTTTGACTGGTACCATGATTTCTCAAACTGGAAGTTTCCTTTTCGTACCATGTTCATCGTCCTATCTGCATAAGAGAATATTCTATTATAGAACAGCTATACGATTAATGTTGGCAAACACTAGTGATTACAATGTGATGACAGTTAGCTCGAAGTCAAGTGCCTATTAACTTCTTACCTATAATTTGGGACTCGATTTTGGCCTTAGTCGCTTACTTATACTTACAGTAACAAATTGTCGTGTCGAATGAAAAGTATTAAGACTTCGTGAGCTTAGTGGCAGTTCATTGGAAGATGTGAGAATTCTTTATTCTCTGATCATGGTCTAACTATTAGTGTCCAAATAATAATTGTATGCAAATATTTCGTAGGTAAGACGATTGTAAATAGTAGTGATAGAGTTTGGTGATTTCATCAAACAGTAGAATGGTGGATATGTCGCCCATCAGTAGATCTATATGACACTAAATCGAAGCGGAACATGGACCA